>WOUH02000028.1:10007649-10018499 GCA_009936405.2 Stevia rebaudiana | reverse complement strand
AAAACTAGCAAGAAGCTAGAAAAATACAAGACAATTTAAAAAGAAAAACTACACCAAGAGTCCCAATCTAAAGACTCAGATTTTCCCCTATTCTTGATCCAAAGGAAAGAATTTAGTTTTATATTTCCAATGATATCCGATTTTCCCATGTTGCGATTGTTGAATACCTTTTCGTTCCTCGCTTTCCATAAACACCAAGTTGTGCATATGAATATAGCATGACAGTTTGTTATGAGCCTTAGAATACGGCCATAACTCGTGAATCTTTAAAACGTCTTTTACAGGCATAATGAGTTATTGAGTTGGTAGCTCATAGAATTATGTCAACATATAAACCCATGACAAATAACAAAGAGTTGCCTTGTCTTTTGAAAAGAGCTTTCTAAATGAAACTACTATTAAGATACCATGTTACAATCTCTAGTTCTAACCCAACTATAAAAATACTTAACACTTTTTATTAATTCATAAGATAAAAGTATTTTTTTTTACCTTTTTACCAGTTTCGTATGACCGTTGTTTTTAGGTGAACTTTTTTAGTATTTTTATTACTTTCATTTTATTTCAGACTTTTTATTACTACAAAACACAAATTTAATGAGGAAAGACAAAATAACATGGTAAAAAATTAATATGTTTACAAAACTTTATTGCCATTTTAAAGAATTTCCATACTTGGTTTTGAAGTAGAATATCGTACACTATGAAAGGCCAACTTTATGAAGAAAAAAACCAAATAATTTCAGTTTAGCAACTGATTAAAACCTACTTACGGAAAATCACACATAATACAAATCGAAATTTAAGATATACTTCTCACTATCACATGTTAAGAAAAGCTAAATCTGTAGTAACCTTTCTCAAAATCCTCTATTTTTGTCAAACAATTTTCTATAGAAGGCTCAAAACAATTATTACACAGACTTTCCGACGATCAGTAATACGCGATATTCTACTTTTTTAGTAGAGAGGAACTTGATGAATATATATATTTTTAGAAGCAACATAAATTTACCTTTTTTGCTTTGTTTTTTCTCTTTTCCACACAATTACAGTGCCACCAAAATCGGAGGAAGCTAATAGGTTCTCACCATAATTCCATGCAACTGCAATCACTGGATATCCATGTCCCTGCATACATAATCAAACCAAAAGAAATATATATAATCCACGTAAGAAATCAGATAATATTTCTATGTCTCAACTGGTTTCGGAATCAAACAATTCAACAAATTTGATGAATTTAAGGATAATGTATATGGAGGCTGCACAACTGCACAAGAACACATCCGGTTTCATTTTCAAATGACAAAAATGACCTTACTTCTTTTTATACACAAGTTTAACCTATAACAAGTTACACCTTGGTAAAATTATGTTAATGCTTTTACAACTTTGAAGGACATTTTCATCACGGGGCATGTTTATAACCAAAATTGGTAAAAATGAAACCCGATTTATGGCATGAATCCATATCATTTTTTTTTAAGATTATGAAGTAATTGTTTTTTGTTTAGGATGAGAAGGAACAAACCTGTAGCTTGTTGACACACGTATTCTTGGGTCGAGTTAAGTCATAGAAATAAACAGCTGCATCTTCACTTCCAATAACTTCAAAATCAACATTTTTATTAGTTTTTTTTTAAAGTGGTTTGTACTTTTGTATGGATTCTCAACAATTGTGAAAAATCATTAATGTTATAAAATGGGGAATGATTTTTCTGTTTGAATTATAGTATCATCATCATCATCATCATCGTACTCAGTATATCCCACTAAAAAATAGGGTCTGAGGAGGGTAGATGTAGACAGCCTTACCTCTACCCCGTAGGATAGAGAGGCTGCTTCCGATGAGACCCCCGGCTCATGATGCCTGATTAACCGTCTATCGTAGCTTTTAACGTTATTTTCACAAAAAATGAGTAAAATAACGTTAAAATTAGTGCAATTTTACTTTTGCCCCTCGAGGGCCAACACATATATAGATTATATGCAATATTTTGTTGTGAAATTTTTTGTGTATTATTTGGGGATGCAATATTGTTTTTTATTTGACTATCTTTATGCTATACTTGTATCTCTATGCTCTTGTTTGTATATGTCATTGAGTAATAAAAAAGGTTGTTTTTAAAAAAATTTAATCTGCTAATATCCTATGGATAGAGTTATTTAAGATGGTATATAAACAATACGGTAATGATTTGTATAACTAGTTTTAAGTTATTGACAACAAGAACCAAATAAACACCTCGACGCATTGCTTTAATTGTGATACATAAGGTGGTTAAGTAACTGCATTGAACGTTTTCATGCATTCTCATGGTTTTTAATTAAAATTAATTCAGTATCAAACACGCACCTATTTGTATGTGTGTGTGTCCCTTAATTACTTCTAGTAATATAACTTTTTGATTATGGAAGGAGAAAATATTTTGAAAATTATTTTCTTAAATAGTGAGTCTAACAAGTTGATGAAAATTGGAAACGAAAGAGAAAAAAATATTTTGAAAATTATTGAAATACAAAATATACTCTAATGATGTGAAATGAATATTTACCTATATATTCTCCTTTTTCAAGGGAAAGCAATGGACAAAATGAAGCACGAATACTGTGAAGCCGTGGGGCCAATTTAAGAGAGCATCGGAGAGTGAGATAACCTTGTAACTCCAAAGAAACACTATAAAAAGTTAAAAAAATCTGATCAGAATTTTGAATTTTTAACTTAGGGCATGTTTGATTAACTGGAATTAGATGGAATTGGAGTTAGATTCCATTCCATGGGGTGTTTGATTGGCAAAAAGGGAAGGAATTAGAATTTTATCAATTTCACTAGATGAAGGAATTCACATTTTTTGCAATATGGATGGAATGCTTACATTTCCGTAAGAACTTTAACTTTTACAAAAATATATTATATTATAAATTTATAATAAAAATGATAATTATTATTATTATTATTATTAAATTCACAGTATTTATTCATCGTAACCAAGCAAAAAAGCTTACAAAAAATCTATAATTTCGAGCAAAAAATCCTCAATACCATTTATGGTGATTATTATTTATAACAATTATTTACTATAAGTGAAACTGTACTTTGATTAATTATGATTATTGATCTAATATTAAAAATATATTCATAACTATTTGTTACTATGAAGCCCGTTCTACTTCCATCCAACAAATCATGTGATGAGTTCCAATTCCTTAATATTCAAATTCCACCAAACTCAAGATCCTTTATGAGATTACGTTCCCTCTAAAACATACTGTAAAATGCAAACCCGACATTCTCTATGCAAATTATAATTTAATTAAAATTTGAAAAAATACCTGAAGAAAGACAAACTTCCATCCCGAGTAAGAGAAAGCAACACAGGACCTTGTGTCATAAGAGAAAATGTTCTGTATTGTATGGTTGTAAATTCAGATTTATTTTTACTGTTACTTCTTCTTCGGTGGGTCCGTGATAAGGTACCTTGATGAGAGTTTACTTTAACTGAATATATAGATCCCTATTAAATCATAAGTAACAATTTAGTTAAGGTGAGGTTGTGGTAGAGGTGGCTAGATGGTCACGTCAGGTGGGTTGTGTAACGGGTCAAAACAGTTTCGGTTGAAACAAGTTCATTTACTATAAGTCAAAACGGGTCCGGTTGGATTGACCTGCAAACACATTTTGTCCACTTTTTTATAGAGAAAATGAATGTGCAGCCACTAAAGTATTCAAATTCTTTCATTAAAGCTACTATATGTATATATATATTATTTTATATACCATTCCTGCAATTTCTTTCATTAAAGCTACTATATGTATATGATTTTATATACCATTCCGGCATAAAACATGCAGGATAATGAAAAATACTATAACTTTTTTTTGAAAAGGCGCATTAACCTATAAAATGTTGCCATCACGTCATGTGTAATTATATGTTTTTGTTTTATGTGGAGGCATTATGTCGGGCAAAAATTTATATAAATGAAGCCTAATAAATACTTCGGTTGCCTATAAAGTAGTTTCAATATATAAATTTCTGTTTTTACAAAATAAAGAATGTATTGTTAACAACTGAAAAAACAATATTATTACAAAAACCATCTAGCTATTCGAAATTAAGGGTTTAAGAAGCTGTATGCATCAAGAATAAGCTTTGGGAAACTTTCAAACTGTTTGGCGGTTTGGCCCATTTCTTCTTCAACCAACTTTTTTAATTTGACCCATATGGGATAAAACACAAATTGAAAGGACCCATATAAGATGTAACAGAACCTAAATAAAACCATCAAAATTACCACCTCTAAGCTAATGTGTTAAAGTAATGAGAGCTATCAGAATAAAGTTGACTCTGACTTTGAAAAATGCTGACCTGTGCGTCCCCGCAGAAAATAAACTGACCCGTATGGTCATAATCGAGGGCAGGAACCTCGCCATCAACAACTATTTTACTAATTAATCTTCCCGTACTAAAATTGAATACCTGAATTAGGAAATACATTTTCAGACAAGTGCTAATAGTATTGTATTTTTTTTTAATTAGCTAATTAGTTAATTAGTTTCCTAGTCTAATTACATCTTACATCAGCTAAAAGGCAAGTTACAAATATATGGCTCAATTGTATCACAATTAATTAATGTTTTAATTCTGTCGATATACCTTTTATGGTTTCTTAGACATGAACCATGTAAATTTTCATTTAAATATCTACCCATAAAAAAAGCAGGAAAAAATTGCATTATTTACCGAGACTTCTCTGTTTGCATTGCCAACTGTAAGAAAATTATTATTCACCTGCAAATGGTTACAAAGATTAAAATTAGTTTATGCCAATTTATACCCTTCTTTAGCAGTGTGAAACTATTTATATGAGCTATCTGTAATCTTACGACGAGATCTGTAACAATATTTGAAATTTGAATTAATATTTGCCGTAACGACAAAAGACAGTCCATGTAACACATTATGATGTTTAAAATTTAGCAAATTTATTAAAAAATTAATAGATGTCTAAATAATGGTTGAAATACTAAAAGATGGCCACTTTTAAATGACTTCATTTGGTAGCCTGATGACCGCCTGACCGGTTGAAACGTCGATGTAAGTAAACAAAAATAAGTGCCACGTCATCAGGTTACTGACATGTCAGCATTTCAACAAGAATCAGCCAACAGGTTACCACATGACCTGATGTGGAACAAAAGTTCATCTTGTAGTGAACCAAGAGATATTTTCCCAAGTAAAATGACTAAGTGGGACAAATGAAAACGTGTGTTGGTATTGACACAATATTTTCTATAATAAAATGATATGATAACCAAAAAATGTTGATTTGCACTTACCGGATGGAATCGTATACAAAGCTGGGAGGTAACTCCATATATTACTCGGATGCAAAGGCCTTTTGGAATATCCCATACCCTCACAGTTTTATCCAGTGACGATGATGCAATGTATTGGTTGTTTAGTGAAAAGTCAAAATCTGAAAAAGTAGAATATTAGAAAGAAGTGTGAAAGAAATCAATTACTTTTTCAGGTGTCCTTTTTCAGTTAATGTATTATTTTTAACATAAAGGTGCATTCACCCTTAAAAATCATGCAGTCATATTAGATTAAAGGTGTAGATTTTAATGTCCTATTGCATCCTCATGACATAATAAAGCCCCAATAATGTGCTCTGATTATATGCATGCTTTCACATCTTGAACTTTACCCAACGGAAAAGTTATGTCATCACCGAATCATTTTGTTTTCATATTGTTTTGTTCTAAATTCATTGAGTATTTTAAATTTTCCAGCAGAAAAATAATCATATATCTACCCTAAAAAGACTACAAACTTTAGCCTTTTTAACAACAAAATTATATTTTCAATAGCTCGTAAGACCAGTTCAAACAGCAGCAGCAGGTCCTTTTTGCTGATTTATCATAAAATGCTGACATAGTTTCTTACTTGTCATTTTAGTTTATATGTAAATGCAACATGGCATCTGATATAATAAATGCAATTTAGTTGTAACTATAGATCTTTTTAAAGAAAACCATTTCTTCAAACATATATATTAAATATTCTTTTTATGAAAATTGAATGCATTTTTTTGTGTCGGTGGCACATCTGGGTGGTGGCTGACATCAACCAGCAGTTTACGGATAATATCAATTAAAATAGAAACAATTGATTCTGATTTGGCAAATCCTTCAAATTAGGCGCAAGATAGGAACCAACTTCCATTTTTTTATTAATTTTAGCAACCGGGTTTGATTTTATTACCAATTATGGCAATGAATGATGTGCTCAACCTGCAGCTGGTCAAACTTTTTGCTACTTCTTCAATAACTCTTGAAGTGACGTTGACATGGAAATTAACATATAAAATCAGTTAAAACGTAGTCGGGTTTGCTAAAACTGGTAATAGATTGTACATTGATATCTATCTTGCGCATTGACTGTTGCTAAATCAGGAAGAAGAGTAAAATTCATTTCGTTCATGCAGTTTGCGCTAACTAAAAACACGATCAACACAAATGGACCACAAGAATATTTGACAATTGAAAAAAAAATGTAAAATGCATCAATTTAAAGGATAGACTAAAGGGTCAGTACCAGATGATCCAACCTGTGACGTCTTTTGAGTGTCCAGTCAATTTCTTCATGATTGAAGGTGGTTCAGAAACAGTGCAAACTGTTATTGTTCCATCTGTTGCTCCATAGGCAAGTATATCAGAAGATGTATGCCCAAATTTAATAACAGTAACTGCAAATAATATTAAAACACTCACTGCATGAGTAAAAATATTAAATATTTTACTGTTAAATATAGTATTGTATTTTTAAAGTTATTTGTATTTAGCCCACAGTCACAAGTTTGGTTTCTCTAAAGATTTTGGTTTCTTCCCTGGATATATTAGGTAGCGTTTGGTATGCATGAATAGAGGCTGGAATGGAATGAGTCATTATGTTGGAATGAACTAAAACATGTTTGGTTACACTTAGGAATGGAATGTACCATTACATAAGGAATGTGATTCTTTCTCTTTTAATAATTTTCATTCTTTGGGGGATGGGTGTTTTTTTCATTCCTTTCCTTGAAGGAATGATCCGATCAATGATCCAACCATGACTCGACCCAATACCCAACCTATAATCAAAACCTTGACCAGACCCATTACCCAACGCATGCCCGACCCATGACTCAAACCATAACCCGACTCATGACCCAAACAATGACCCGACCCATGACTCGAACCATAATCCGACCCATTACCCAACTCATGATCCAACCATTGCCCGACCCATTGACTCGAACCATAAATCGACCCATGACCCAACCCATGACACACGACCCAAACCATGACCGAACCACAACTTAAACCACAAACAGACCCTTGAGCTGAACCACAACCCGATCCATGATCCGAACAATGACCAAAACCATGACCCAATGCAAATTGTATTTCATACATTCATGTTTTTCTTTCTACCAAACATCATGAAGTAACGATTCATTTCATTACCACTGGTAACCAAACATGACAATGGAATGGTAATGATCCATTTCATTCCTTGTCCATTCCATTCCTTCGTCCATTCCATTACCTCATACTAAACAGACCGACCCTTAAGGATTCCCCCTCCATTGTAACTAATTAAGTTACATATATCATTCACCTTTACAATTTTATTAAAAAATAAACTTGAAAGTTACCCATAGATTTGCATTCATCAAATATGCAATGCATGCCCACAAAAGAATATGCGGGTTCAGCTTTTCGACGTGGTTGTTCAAAGTCGTTTGAATTTGTCCCTATACTAACAGTACGGCTTAGTGTTTGACTTTCACGTATATCCTGTAGAAGAATCAAACAGATTATATAAAATACACCAATAAGACTGGCCCGAGGTTGCTTATTATAACTAACTATCTGCTTATTGCTTTGTTAACATCATAAAAAGCAAACATACCTTCACATTTTACACAAAAAAAAGTCCATCAACCAAATTTTGGCATATTTACGTTCTTGGACTTGTTAACTTTTTCACAAATGACATAAATATGAAATTACGGTGGACAATGGACATTGGTTACATGTACAGTCAGCACATATGTGGATCTCCTGTAGGCTTTTTTGTTGACGTGGATGCCATGCAGGAATTTTTTGCTGACCCTGACATCAACATATTTATCCAAGTCAGCAAATTGAACCTATGTGGCATCCAAGTCAGCAAAGTACCTATGTAACATACTGACATCCACATCAGCGAAGTGCTTACGTGGCTTTCACGAATTTGATGAGGGTACTAGTAAACCGGCACCCATAATTTCACAGGTTTGTATAAATTCAACATTTTTAGGGATGTAAACATGTGAACATTCCCTTGAGGAACTTCATTGTGAAAAATGGAAAGTTTGTTGGGTTTTTAAGGTATTAAATATTACCCTTTGAAATAAGTAGTTCGGATTAAGCAATTTTTAATTGATTATTTAATAGCTAACTTCACTAACAAATAATCAGATTAGCATTTTAATTAAGAAGTTCAGTTTTGATAAGTAATCTCAAGCAACCCCTTATAATCCCAATATATACGTATTTAGAGTGATGAAAGCAGTAAAACTTGCCCTGCTTCCAGCCCAGCTTTCCACCTCAAGTGCAAGCGAGAGTTGACTTGGAGAAGATAGCCATCGCCCACTGCAAACCAACCGCATATTAGCCTGATTTTAAAATTAAATGAAATTAAACTTTTGAATATTAATCTAAATATCATTGCAAATTGTGACAATCTACTTGCCAATTTTCAAACAATATTCTAACAAATGATATCCATCACTCACAGATAAACCAATGAGTTCATTAGCCTGGTTTCAGAATTAAAGAAACTAAACTCTCAAATATTACCTTCACAACCATTGCAAATTTATGACAATCTAATTGCAGACTTTCAACCGATAATCTAACTAGTGAACAAACTAACAATGTCATAGCATCTAATCCAACCACATAATGTTCAGTGATAAACATTACTACATTAACTAGTTCTATTGGAGTGTAAGCAAGTTTTGCATTGTGCATCTTACTACTAAATAAATCCACAAGAACAATTAAAAAAACAGAAGCATGTAAAAGTTTCAGCCACCTGGTTCCAGGTGTGCTAGTTCGACTAGGAATTTGTGAATTCAACCAATTTTCTGGCCTGTTGATGAAATTACGATACGCTACATAGCCTTTCCCATTGCATCTCCAATCCTTAATACAAAACAAATCAACAGCTATCTTCATCAATCATCAAACGAAACTATATGGATGATTAAATTATTTGCCAAATGGCGAACTCTGTTTGCAATAAAACTTGGGATACTCATTTACACAACTGCATCCTCTGTTGAGGTTTGAAAATTTGAAATCAATAGCTAATTGGAGTACCTTCCGGCGAAGAACGCCTGATTGAGCCTTGCGAAAGAGAAGAAGCCGGCGAATTCCGATGTAATTTGGATCGGAATCGGCGGGACACGGTTGAAGCAAACAGCTGAAGGTTTCTGGATCTTCGGTAACATCCTTCTTCTTCTGAATTTCATGATGATCATCAATTTCAGACGAGCGTTTCTCGGTCGTCTGATCCGCCATTTCTACGATTCCGGTGAATCCTTCATATCACACTCACAAATTCCAGTTTTGTGTAGAAAATCGAATACGCAATTCGATGATTTTGAGACCCTTTGTTACGAACTTGATTTTGCTAATTCGTTACATATGAAATCACATCTACAATTTGAAGTGTTTCCGATAGCAAACAAATCAAAACTTTACGGGTTGTGAGTTTGAAATTGGCGTTGACAACTACCATGTGCCATTTCGCTCATCGACGTTCGACCTACGTTGACGGTATACTTACAGTTTGTACCCTCCATGTTAACACAATGAACATTTGGTCTTTGTGGTATCCTTATTTTGGTTGAAATCTGACTTTTTATCCCTAACTTTCAATCTTCTCAAAACAAAACTATTCAACTCTAATATAATGAACCTTTACATTCTTTGTTTATATCGATGAGTGTCACCCCGTATATCGATGAGTGCCGTCCCGTTTGCGGATCGAGCATATAATATATATATGTGTGGACCATCGAGAGACAAAAGTAAAATTACACTAGTTTTAACGTTATTTTACTTATTTTTGTGAAAATAACGGTAAAAAAGTTGGGTTGACGTTTAGTCAGGCATCATGAGTCGGGGGTCACACTGGGAGCAGCCTCTTTATTCCTACAGGGTAGAGGTAAGGCTTGTATTCATCTTACCCTCCTCAGACCCTCCTTTTAGGTGGGATATACTGAGTACGATGATGATGATGTTTATCAATCAGTGTATACAATTAAATTTGTAATCATTCTAATGCAAATCAGCACTAATAAAATAATTTTATCAAGTATATTTATCGGTAATGTTACATTAAAAACTTGTCAAGTTTAAGTGGTTATAATAAGTCGTTTCTTTAAATGATAACATATTATTGTTGCATTAAATTATGAGATAGTAAGTAATTACTAATTAAATACACTTATAAAAACAACAGCATATACATGATTAAAGCTTATTGCACTCTTAGTGGAGGAAGTTGTCACTTGTTTCTCTTTTTTTTTTCCCATGCTATAACATTAGCGTCATATTCTTCTCGGATTTCTCTTTTCCATTTCTTAAACGTTTTGTGGTGGTTTCACGTACTTTAGTAAGAGATCTAAAAGATGACACCTAAAAATAGGAAACAGAGGAACCATGCATTTTGTATGTGAAATACATATAAAGACTTCTCTCCGTATGCGAAAATACACGTTTTACATAGTTTATTTGGGGTTTT
>WOUH02000028.1:9984064-9999115 GCA_009936405.2 Stevia rebaudiana | reverse complement strand
CGGTTAATCAGGCATCATGAGCCGGGGGTCTCATCGGAAGCAGCCTCTCTATCCTACGGGGTAGAGGTAAGGCTGTCAACATCTACCCTCCTCAGACCCTACTTTTAAGTGGGATATACTGAGTACGATGATGATGATGATGATGATGATGTGTGAACTTTTTGATTCAGCGGTGCTAGCGCTTGACCGGGTTTGTTTGCCTAACAAATGTCTAGAAATGGTTAGGCTATGAGTTGTACTCTCTCCACTCTTGTCACACCCTGTCTGTGACGGAATACACCGACACAATTGCTAAAAAGCTCACAATATATTATTACAAGTTTCATATATTATATAACAAATTACATTGTTTACAATCATAAACGTTAATTAATTAATAACAAATATTCATATATCTTTCGTTTGCCTTACATAATTTTTATAAAAAATTATAGTTATTAAAAATTACATATAATTAAAACATTTAATAAAAATAAAGTAACTTTAAAAAAAATTAAGTAATTTAATTAAAAAACTTCTGTAAGTAATATTTTACAAGGTTATGCTAAAAAAAAGATAGTACCAAATGGTCCAAATTAATGATCTCACTTTGCAACGCAACCTAGATTCCACGTAACAGACTCTCCTTTTATAGCTTTATGAATCTGATTCGGGTCGGTCCAATAGCACACATAAAGAATAACCAACCCAGTAAGAAACCTTCACCAATAAAACGCTTACACGTGTCTTCTCACGGTTTGTCGCCGGCGAACGATCGGTTCATGAAATAGAAGAAAACGCAGCAAATCGATCACTACTGCACTGAAAGCATTATGAATCGCCGATTCTTTCTTCTCTTTGTGGTTTCTCAGTTCGCAGTTTCCTCTTTCAACTTCGGTGAAGGTAATCCCGCCGGCCACGGAGACGACGGATTCATCCGTCAAGTGATCGGCGACGGAGATCAGTTATTTAATGCGGAGGAGCATGATCACATATTTTCCGTTTTCAAGCGAAAGTTTGGCAAATCATACGCGTCACAAGATGAGCACGATTACAGATTTTCCGTTTTCAAGACTAACATGCGCCGCGCAAAGCGTCACCAGAAGCATGATCCATCGGCCGTCCATGGCGTCACTCAGTTCTTTGATATGACGACATCGGAGTTTCGTAAACACCTCGGACTGAGATCACGTCTCCGATTCCCCGCTGATGCCGGTAAAGCTCCGATCCTTCCGACGACTGGTCTTCCGGATGATTTTGATTGGAGAGATCACGGTGCAGTTACTGACGTGAAGGATCAGGTATTGGTTGCTGTATACTTATATTATATTCAATGAGGTTATTCAGGAACAAAATTAAACAATCAGTATTAGTATTTTGCTTCGTATTGGCATCTGGCATGCGTATTTTGATCTTGAATTGGAACTGTGAATCCACATTAGGGTTCGTGCGGATCATGTTGGTCGTTTAGTACAACCGGGGCATTAGAAGGTGCAAATTTCCTTGCTACAGGGAAGCTTGAAATCCTTAGCGAACAACAGCTTGTTGATTGTGATCATGAGGTTTGATTCTTCTAACTTTAATTGTTTGATTTACCTCTATCCATAGTTTTGAAACTCATTAATCCTCTATCCTTTTGAGTCAATTTGATTGTTATTATCTGTAGTGTGATCCTGAAGAAGAAGGATCATGTGATTCAGGATGTGATGGAGGTCTTATGAACAGTGCTTTTGAGTACACTCTCAAAGCAGGTGGGCTAATGAGAGAAGAAGACTATCCGTACACAGGATCCGACGGTGGAAACTGCAAATTTGATAAAAATAAGGTTGTAGCATCTGTCAGTAATTTCAGTGTTGTGTCTCTTGATGAAGATCAGATTGCTGCTAATCTTGTAAAACATGGTCCTCTTGCTGGTATGCATCTTTTTTTTCACAAAGCCTTTTTTCCAAACAAAATCAGTTACTTGGATTTAAGTTATCTTTTGTCTAACACGACAAACTTCTATTATTAAAAGAAATAATAATATAGTGTTTGTTCTCATATCTTACAATCTAACATGTTAACCATTTAAAAAGTTATACAAAGGGAGAAAACATGAATTGTTGTCGGGCGAATTGTATAAAAGGTATACTAAAGTGGAATTTTCATTGTAGATATCGAATAAAATTATCCATATAACCATTTGACCAACTTATAGTGTGCACATAATTTTAGTTTTCTTTTTGGCAATATTTTCAAATAATTCTATCGCGAATAACGATATCTTTTCACATAACAACGATGAAATAAGTCGGTATTTGGACGAATGTCAAGACCTTATTAGTTTAGTAAAGGTCTTGACATTCTGGTAATTTCTCTTGTCAGACTATTTTGTTAAACTAATTTAATCAAATGATCATTTTGATAATTTTTCTTTTATTTAAGACAATATAATATAAGGTCATTTGTATTAGTTGATGTGACTATAACTTTGATCATGCTGACTTTTTCCAATCGTGTGATATATGAAATGACATGTCGATAGGTCACTTAAACCATTAATAAAAATTATTGTGTAAAGCAAGTAGATTAAAATAAATATAAAGCTCAACGTATCTATATCATTTGTGGTTTCTTTTATTCTTTATCTAATAATTTTGTTTATATGCAGTGGCTATCAATGCAGCTTATATGCAAACGTATGTTGGGGGAGTATCATGTCCCTACTTTTGCTCAAAGAGGTTAGACCATGGTGTGTTATTGGTCGGGTATGGTTCGGGTAAATATTCACCAACAAAAATGAAGGAAAAACCATATTGGATTATAAAAAATTCTTGGGGCGCAAAATGGGGAGAAGATGGATATTACAAGATATGCAAGGGTCCAAACGTATGTGGTGTCGATTCTATGGTCTCTACGGTCGTTGCAGTCGACCGACACTAGTATCATTGTTGAAAAGTCTACAACTATATCAGACTTGATTATCGAATCTTATTGTTGTTACAAACATGTATTAACACTTAAACAGTCAAAGTTTCAAGCTAATTAAAGGATTACTAAAAGAAATTTAACAAAAAGATGAGTTTTGTTTAAATCCGTTAGCTTATATTTCAACAATTCTTGTGAATTATATGATATCGTGTAATTTATGAGATTCTAGAGTGACATTTTACTCGTCTTTTCAAGTGGATATTTCAAATCACTTTACATTTATAGGTGTGTTGTTTTGTTATATGTTAAACCGTTGCCATAAACGTTCAAATCATTTATATTTTACATCTTGAAACGAAATAAATCATTTGTATAAAAGTGTTAATATTCAAATCATAATCGAAAACCTTATCACAAAATTTCAATTAAATTTTTGTGACCAACGGAATTTTAGTTATACATGGATCAAACCGACTCGGCCCAACTTTATTAACCCAATCTAAAGTTTAAATGTATTTTAAACCGTTGCCATAGACGTTCAAATCGTTATCTTTATGGTTTATCCTACTTGATTGCATCAAAACCATACAAGTGTTTGGTGTTGACCAGAAAGTGACTAACATTTCATCTACAATTTCAGCCTAAACATGTGGTATCCATTAATTGATGGGATTTA
This sequence comes from Stevia rebaudiana, assembly GCA_009936405.2. NCBI lineage: Eukaryota > Viridiplantae > Streptophyta > Magnoliopsida > Asterales > Asteraceae > Stevia > Stevia rebaudiana. The sequence goes on along the minus strand of WOUH02000028.1, from coordinate 9,995,550 downwards.
GTAGAGTAAAACTCATAATATCTATGTATGTGAATGCTTGGGTTCAATCAATTATACAAAATTTATGTGTCAATTCCTTTGCAACGGTTTTAGAAAACAACAAATCAAGTTGTCCTGGTTGGGTTGGCTAGCTGGACCAACCAGTTTTAACGGTGCCAACTATTTGTTTTTAAATATCTTTAAGTAAAGTGAGAGAATGCGCGAGGTAGCTAGTAGGCCTTGACACAGTTTCGCGGTTTAATCCAAAAGGAAAAACGTCTTACACAGATGGTTCTATACAAGACCAGGTTCCTCGCTCTGATACCCGACACTACTGAAATGATGCATTAGGTCACACAGTATGGTCCCAATCCTCCCCACTTCTCCCCACTGCCACGTCAGCGCCACATCAGTTTTTCCCACTTTTCCCTAATTCACTGGTAATTGTCCCACTTTTCCCCACTTTTTTCTTCCCCACATTTCGGTGAGACTCAGGGCTCCTTTCCCCGAAAATATTGATCCCGAATTCGGGGGGCCGGTATTCCCGATCGGGGCCGACCCTCCCCTTGAATTCCCCGCAACGTGAGCCCTTAGTGGGAAACTTCTATTAAAGTTCATAAACTCCTAATCATATCCATGTTTTGAATCGTGGCAGCTAAATTGCTGGTTCAAAACTCATCTCAAATTGTTAACCGGTAAGCGAGGAGAGATGAGCAAGTATTAACGGGTTTTCTTTACTCTATTACGGTTCCGATTTGTTGAAAACATATCACTTAATTTGTTTTGGTCCATTAGCTCGTCAATAAACTAATAAACTAACGCCATTAAAGGTTATCCGGTTTATCAATCTAACCCGTTCACTTTTTGTGTCAAACTGTCATAATAATATATACTAACCCAAATAATCAACTATTTGGAATTAATCATACCTTATACAAATTTTCAAGGTATATGGCAAAAAATAGATGAAAGTAAGCATTCCCGTTAGTTGTGTGCCAAAATCACCAAATTAAAATGCAATTTGAAGTTTGATTAGACAATTCATATATACATTGCAGATCCAAGAAACCAACATCAAACCCTAACTGTTAACCACAATTAACTGCTGTACATTTCAAATCATTACATTTGATCATCAATCCATCAAATCAAGCATCAAATTCACATAACAAATCGAAAATTTACCAGATGAGATTGTGCTTCATTCCTAATCCATGCTTCCCATGAACACATCCAGGTTTGTTGTACTGATTAGCCAATCGTTTTGATTTCTTCATCTTCGGATACACCTTTTTCCCCAATTTCCTCATCCTCTGCCTCTCGAATCTGTTATTCAACCACTTCGGCACTAGCTCATCGTTCAAATCCGAATCATCATCATCGTCTTCTTCCTCGGTTTCATCTCCATCCTCTTTGTACGGATTATCTTCAACATTGATCAAACCGCCGTCGTCAATTGTTTTATCGTTGTGATTGATTTCATACTCGTCTTTAAGTTCCTGATCGAACAAATAAACTCAGATTCAACTCCAGATTTCATTCACAATCTCAAAAATGAAAAGTTAACAACACAACCCGGAAAGATCATAGAACAAGTAACCAAAATCTCGAATATCCAAATACCTAGTTACCTGATAATGGTGAGTGATTTCATCCGCCAGAGACTGCATAGATATGTCAGAAGACGGAGACCCGTAAGGATGTTGAAGGTGATCATCGGCAGTCGACTCACCTCCATCGTCGTCGGTGGTAGTGACGTCACCGTAAGAGAAGTTTCCGTCGTCGGAATCCGACGGATCGATGACCTGCCATGAATCGGAGTCCGATACGTCACCGTCGATCGATTCAAAGGCTTCTCCGATCAATGATAATACCATAACCTCAGATTTGTTTGCCATTTTACAACCTTGGATTGTTTTCTTGTGAATCTTTCGCTATCCTTTTCTTGCTCTGAAACTTTGGTAGGTATGTGAGGTGAAGACTCAGAGAGGGGGGTTATTCGTATTAAAAGGCAGTTTTGCCACGTGTCGTCTTTTCATGGGGTTGGTCTATGTGGATGTATACTGAAATTTTATTGGATAGCCAACGTGTTCCTATTTAATTAACATACGCCAAACTTTTTTTTCAAAACATAAATAAATGCGTAAACTATTTGAAAAGTTGTTTAAAGAGTAAATTAGACGAATCGTCGTTTTTGTATACAACCACTTGTTTCGTCTTTAAGTTTAAAAAATTGCAAAAATCATCTTTTATCTTCATGTTTTATAACAGTTAAGTCTTTTTCATCAAACGGAGTTAACTTTCTGTTAGATTTTTATAAAATAACTATTATACCCTTATCATTAAAGGATAAATTATATAATTATATAGATAGTTAAAGGACGTTATATGTAATTTGCCTGTTTAATACTATTTCTTTTGTTTTGTTTTTATTTTTTTTTTAATTTTCATTTTTCTTTTATTTTTTCAGCATTTTTTTAATGAAATTTAAAATAAATCATAGTATATAACTACGATATATTATTTATAAGTAACTGAAAATACAAAACTACCCACTATCGTTATTAAAAAATATATATTTTAGTTAATGACATTGTCTTTACGGTAATTTAATATAAAACCGATAGATTTCAAAAAAAAAAAACTTCAATCTTTAAATCATAATTAAAAATATGAAAATCTATATTTTTTTCAATTAAAATATCAACAAAACAATTTCGTTAATTAACATAATTAACAGAAATAATATTCATATTTAGACAAAATATTGTATAATGATAAATTATTTTTTTTAATAAATGAAAGAGTAAATAAATAAAAAATCTAAAACATGCGAAAATAAACAAAAAAATTATATTTTTTATCAACTAAATTGACTTTATATATTGTGATTTATTTTAAATTTCATTAAAAAAATGCTGAAAAAATAAAAGAAAAATGAAAATTGAAAAAAGAAATAAAAACAAAACAAAACAAATAGTATTAAAAAGGCTTACATATAACGTCCTTTAACTATCTACATAATTACATATTTCATCATTTAATGGTAAGAGTATAATAGTCATTTTATAAAAATCTAACGGAAAAGTTAACTCCGTTTGGTGAAAAGGACTTAACTGTTATAAAACATGAAGATAAAGGATGATTTGTGCAATTTTTCAAACTTAAGGACGAAACAAGCAAGTGGTTATATACATAAAGGACGATTCGTGTAATTTACTCTTGTTTAAAATATTTGAATCCTTTTTTAATGACGAAATAGAACTAGAATAATGTGTTTTCATAATCTAAATGAGTCTCACTACCTGACAATTCACGTGATTGAGAGTCGTCCCAAATGTTCACCGTGAAATCGTTTACTCAACCTTTTATTAAAACTAGGGATAAACATTTATTATCGAGTACTTGTATTGTACTGTATCGCTATATTTGGTATCGTACTAGTACCATGCCGATAAATTTGGTATGGGTACCCATTTTTCCAAATATTTTGGTAGAGGTACTTTCGGTAAGGTACTACGGATCTCATTCTAATCAATACTTGTAATTTTAAGAATTGTCGGTTTTAATTTTCTTTAATGGCAACTCAACTAATCTACCTCTTTGTTAAGGTTTGAATTTCTAATGGTACTTCAAACTAACTTATCTCTTTATCATAAGAAGTGGTCCCTTAAATTCAACAAAAAGATCCGAGCTATTGAATCTGATTTAGATTATACGAGATGGAAGTATCAGAGCAGGCAATACAATACTATTGGGAATGGGCCGGGATTGATCAAAACGGTTTTTTGGTTGGCTCGCTAATAAATCCAAATTAAGATGCGCGCATGTATGATCACTTTGAATTTTGCCATTTATGGGCTTAACGGATTCCAAATAGGATCGAGATATCTGCATGGAGAGCACCTTTTAATAAGCTTCCTACCAAGATGGAATTAAGCAAAGAGGAATCGTTTCATCTTTGCTAACCGTGTTCAAGCTCAGCAGAAAGAGTGTAGTATTTGTTTTGTCTTGAAAATTTGTAAAGGAGACTTGGAATTTGATCAAGTTGTGGTAATACCATCACCAATTGGAAACTCATTCCACGAGATCAAAGCTACCACTATTTTGGGTTAAGAATCGGGCAAAGGTAAATGACTTGGAGCGGACTAGTTGGTGTAAATTTGCTTTCGATTTTTACTTTCTATCATGAGCCTTGGTATGGTGAACCTTGTGGTATAACATGATTCGACACATGTTGTGTCTATGTTTTTCCTTCTTGAAGCGTTTTCTATATTTAATCTTTACATGTGTGGGCTATTTATATTAAAAGATTCGGAAAATAATTAGATCGACTATGGTCGAGAGACAGAGTCGTCCTTTGTGTGGAGAGCAATGGCATAGGTTTCTGACTGGTATCAGATATTTGGCTTTATATATGCTAGCCTTAGAGGCGGTCACGCCTCACTTGTAGCATAACTAAACTAATTAAAATAATTTTTTTTACCAATATCACATCACATAACAATTGAGTTAGACATGACATGTAACACAAACTAATAGTAATAAACATCACCAAAAGATAGTTTCACAAACCAATACTGAATTCCAAAAATAACAAAACAAAAATATCAATACTACAAAATTGGCAATCCAAAACACAAACATAATGCACGAGACTCTTGTATATAAAATAAAAAATGTGTTAGACCAACTTAATCACGAAAGAACATGAAATGCAACAACAAGAGGTGGCGGTTAGCCGCGACGGTGACGATGGCGACAATGAGGTTTACACATATAAGTGCAGTCATAAAAACATGGTCCGCCACAATGAAGCGGACAGTCCAATTTCATCCCTTTACACCGTCCAACTCCCATGCATTCCGCAAACTCTCCGATCACATAATAATTTTCTCCGGTGGGATTAAAGTTTCGATGCTCACCATGACGAACAAAGTGGCGGTGATTTCTCTCTCTTGGGTGTCTCCGGCACCCCCACCTCCACCATCCGCCACCACCGCCTCCTCCTCCTCCGCCACCACCACCACCACCTCCTTTCCCACCGCCACCACCGCCACCACCACCACCTCCACCCCATCCCCAACCAAACCCCCACCCATAACCACCACCACCACTACCAGCCGCATGAACTTTACCTTTGTTACTAATCACTACACTATTGGTAGTTTTGTTACTACTTTCTTGAACTCCTTCACTTCTAGAAGAAACCACATATGTAACATTATAAAACATCAATCCTATGAGAAATAACATAAGAACCCACGAAAATGTTACTGTTACTGACTTCATGTTTGATATTTATGAAATCCAACATGTTGTGTGATCCTTGAAGAACTCAATTTATAAAGGTCAATATGCCAACTAGACTTACCCCACCATCCAAAATAAAAATAATGTGGTTAGGGTGGGGTGGCTTAAAATGCACTCTGTCCCCTACCACACAATCCAATCGAATCCATTGAATTGTAGCACAAGTTAATAAGCATGCAAATATACAAACAAACTAAAATAATGGAGTAGTGTGGTACAAAGGTCCTGCAAATTGCAGGCATGTAAAAGCCATTCGGTTAGGGGGATCAAAAGTACACATACAATATCAAAGTTTTTATAAAATAATTATATGATATAATTGTTTTTTTTTGTTTTTTTTTTGTTTTTTGTTTTTTTTTTAACATATATGCTGATATGGATATGCAATTAATATATGCAATGTATAAAAATCCGAGTGGACTAGCCGATTAAACCGGAACTATATGTACCGTCAGTTTGTTTACAATCTAATGGAGCAAGTAAAAATGAGCTTGTCATTGTTTGAGTGAATTGGACAAATTCATGACTAGATCGAACTGAACTTGCTACCGTACAAGTTTGAGTGGTTTTAAAATCCAGAGTACATTTTAAGACTAGTGTAATGGTTGAATGACTGAGACAGGTAAAAAGTATGAGGATAAGAAGATATTTTCTAATTGGTTGAAAATATAATCAATTTGGAGCTACTACACTCTGACCCTGGCCACTCATGCCATTGCCCCTCACACTCTCCATCACTTGGAGGGGTGTGGTGTTTAGGGCGTGAGTGCCCCTCATGCTCACTCCATTGCTCCATTACACTAAGGGTTCGTGGAATTTATTGGAAATAGAATTTGAATTGCAAATGGAATTTATAGGATTCCTTTGAAAATACAAATTGTGTTTGGTTGAATCTATTATGAAATTGGAATGTACATCTGTGGCGAACAGTGGTGGCAATCGGCGGCGTCGGTTGACTGATGCGGTGGCGGCAGGTGGCAGGAGGCGGTGGCGGTGGAGGCTGGTGGAGGAAGGTGGCAGTGGTGGCGGTGGCAGGAGGCGGAGGCGGCCGGTGGCGGTAGGGGTGGCACGAGGCGGTTGGTGGCGGAAGGTGGCCGATGCGGCGGGTGGTAGTGACAGATGGTGGCGGGCTGTGACGGCGGGTGGTGGCGATGGTAGTTGGGGGCGGTTGGTGGGTAGTACATAAAACATTCCTATGAAATTCTCCAAAATCTTTAGAAGAATGGAAGGATTTTGAATTCCATCAAGTGAAGGATTTGGTTGGAATGAATTTCAATTTCAATTCCTTCTCATAGTCAACCAAACACGACAAGTAATGAAATTCAAATTCCAAATCCCTTTAATTCAATCCAACTACGTCCAATAAAACGTGACCTAAGTCTTAGAAAATATAGAGCCATAAATGAGATTTTGGTTAAGGTCTTATTAGGAGTTATTATTGGCAAATAGGATATTGCTTCGATTATCAAAATCCAATTATCCTTTATAAATCATAAAGTATATATAACTAATTTTGAACAAATTATGAAACTAATAATATAGAGCCACCGGTAAATGAGATTTTAGAAAGATAGAAAATGTAACAAAAAGTTGATAAACTTTGAAATCCTACGCCGGCGGTTTAGTTCGTCAGTTCAACAATAACCGGCCAGTTGGTTCAAATGATGGCAATCCAAGAGTACTCAACTAGTCAACAAGAGCTATTATGTAGCCAGTTTGTGGTTCGATTTTGAGAAAAGCAGAATGAGATTGAACTTGCAAAATCAAAGCGAAAGCATAGGTATTTCATTAATGATTTTTCTAACACCATACCGTTGATGATTACCTCCTTCATTTGCAGGTCGGTTGGCTTCTAGAACAGGCTGATCGGTGAAACCACAAAACCACGACGTTCACACAAACTTCAATAATATTGCATATATGTGAAAAGAGAAATTTATGCACACATTTTGATTCATACATAAAAATCCTCTTGGATATCTTAGTGTAATTAGAGATCGCGTATAACATTCAAATAAGAGTGCACGCTTATTTGAATGTCATCGAGACTAACGAGGGTTTGGGGGCAGCGCCCCCGAGAAAGCGGGGTACAAGGGGCGGCAGCCCCTGGCGGGGTCCAAGCAATTATCAGAGAACAGCTTTTGATTGCGATGATCGATCAAAACTGATTTACTCGCTTTTCTCAAAAACGCTCTGGAGAAATTCGCAGAAACCCATAAATCATACATATTTCTTGAATTCGTTTTCTGATTTTATCCGATTGAATATTGGTATTCACTCCAATTATTTGATCTGAAAGTGATTTACACGACTTCATAAAGATCCAATTCTGAATTTCTACAACAAATTCTTCGGTACTTTTTACATTTGACGACATTTGTTGTGTAGATACACATGTAATTATTATTTGTGATTTATAAAACTACCGTATAAATATTGCCTCTCATTTTCAAACTTAAAATGATTTTGGTAGCGTACATATATTATTAGTCCGATTAACTTACCCATACCATATGCCCACCAACAAATACTATGTACCTTTTTCTTTCAGGGGCAGCAACCAGCTTAGAATCTAGACAAAAAGAATAACCATCAAGCGATCTGGTCAGTTGGTCTCATAAATTCAACCTTTCATGTGAGTCACACTCGGACCAATTAGGCCATTTGGTAACACCGGCGCAACTACATTAGACAAGAGTTTCGGGTACCTTCTCGGGCCGTAAAAGATTAAAAAAAAAAAAACAATTTAAAACACTATAAAAACAATACAAGTTAACTAGTCTTTTGCACCGTTCTTTTTGCACTCTTTCAAAACACACACTTGTGCAATCTTGTTCCCCAGTCTCCAAGTAGCTCCGAATTTTGCGGGCTTCAATTTTTAACCACCATTGCCGCGATTACAACCAAACTTGAAAAAAGAAATTAAAGCTTCGGATTGTTACGGAAATTCAAGCTGACAATTCTTCAGCTCGCAACCAGTAATTTTTTCCAAAGAATACGAAGGTTATTTAGTTATGTCTCCTAGAACCTCCCTTGAATGTCTTTAATATTTTGGTATTGCTAGTGTTATTTTATACTATATAGAATTTTTTTGCCACAACATGGCTCTTTTGTACGATGCACATGAAAAAGACACGGATGTTCGTTGGCATCGACTATACGCATTAACGGTTAATAATGCAAGTATCATCGTGGTGATCACAACGGTCATGTTCGAACGTCACATGGTTTATGGTTTGGCCGGCATGTGTAGTATGGTGTCGCCGGTTCAAACAACGACATCAGTGCATGGAACTGCTCCCCAATTAAGCTGGTTGTTCAAGTTAACGACCAGTAATACAAGCATGATTTTTACCTTGCCGGTTGGACATATCCAACTTGGCAAACGAACTCAATGAAAGAAAGATTAAAATTGTGTAAGATCGAGGCGGCAAAAGAATATGTTGAAAATTGAACGTGCTTTTTGTGGTATATAATGTACATCTGGTACAATTAATTAACTAGCACGGGCAATGAAGCAGGGAAAATTAAGAAACAAGATCTATCCATGTAATATATTGCATAATAATCTTGGAAGACGAAGTACATGTCATATCCAGTGTACATTCTTGATCCTCCGGTCGATCGAGTTGTTGATTATAATATCATCTCAGATTTGTGAGATCAAACACATTTTAAATTTGAATATGATCGTACAAACACGTGACGACAATTTTGGACATCATGGTATCGGACCATGGGGATTTGGACGAGAAGTAGTTTAGCATTTTTTTTTTTTTTTTGTTTAAAAAAAAATCTTTTTTTAATATTATGTTTTGTTTTTATTTTATTATTTAACTATAAGTTGAATGTATTTTTTATTTTTTTAAGTTAATGAAATTGATTTTTTATTTTATTCTTTCAAAGGTTTAGAGTAGTTTGGTGTGCATCGCATATTCGCATGGTAATTCACTTATTTGAACTGGTTTGAAAGGTTGGAACCTAACGAGATCACTTAAGTGTTAGGATCATGATGGGACCATCGTCTAAGGATAGAATCATGTTCGAAAACTAGGAATGAACCTTTAAGAATAAGCTATATTAGTAAATGGTCCTAAAAGTATTATGTTTGTTTTTCAAAATCAAACCTATAATAAGTATGAGAAAAGTTTATTTGGAAACCAAAAAATGTTAAAACCCTAAAGAACTTTTAAATCGTGTTTAATATATGAAAAACAAATAAAAACTTCTTTCACATAAGAAAAAAACCCTTTTTTACATAATTTTATTTTAGTTTTTACATATAAACACAAGAAAACATCATTTTAAGAAAAAAAAAGTTTATTTTAGAATTTTGTTTTAATTTTTTTAGCTTTTTTTAATGTCTTCTACTTGTATTTGTAAAAAAAATCTCTTACAAAATTATGTAAAAATACTTTATCGAATGTGAAAACAAGTTTTTATGTGTTTTTCGCATTGTTTCTAGTTCCTCCGCCTTTTTGAGGTCCCAATGAACCGTCCATAACAAGTATTATGTTTGATTTTCAAAAGCAAACATGTAACATATCTTAAACATTGAAAAAGCGAAACATTCAAAATTAGAGGACGAAAGACTTATCATTTAACTTTCATCAAAACCATATGGTTATTAAACGCTTACTGTAACGTCTCTAGGCTATATGGTATGATATCGTGTGGTAAGTGGTGGCTGAGGTGGCGAATACCCATGTCGGGGAACACCAAGCCACCCGTGTGTTGTCCACGAGCGTAGGGGCTTGGCATATAGAACTCTACTTGCGACAGGAATCAAGCATCAAAATCTAATTTACTATTTTTTTATTAATAACAGTTCATTGACTAGTGTAAATACATACGTGTATTAAAAATAAACATTATATTGTAATCATCAGTAAAAAAATACAATAATAAAGTAAAGTTTTAACAATTTATAAAAAAAAGAAACAAATATAAGTACAATTTACAAATATATAAATAATTCTTTATATATAGCATTTGATATTAAATATTTATTTACTTCAAAATACCTTTCTGTCCATGAATATCATTTATATATGATACAATTCTTATGAAGTATACTTATTAGGCTTCATCCACAATTTAACTATGCCAATCTTAATTATAAGGTCTCTCCAGATTGTCAATCATGGCTATATCCATTAAATTCATTTATTAGTAATTTGGTTGTAGTGGAAAAATGTTAAAAAGCATGAAATAAAGGAAATACAAAAACCACTAATACTAGACTATAACATTTATATAACAAATGACGTTTGACAAATGATTTGTGAATTACATCATTAATGATCTTAATTACATAACAAATGACATTTGAAAGATAGAAGAAGTACAAACTGTATTAACAACTTGAAAAACAAAATATGCATGAATGTCAAAAGGAATGAAGAAATATCAAACAAATATCGAACTATAGCAGCAAATCACTCTTAATAACAATTGATAACTTGTTAGCTACAGTATTTCTTTTTGATTGGTTTTAACGGGCGGTGGTCGATATACGTTGGTCTCTATCTAGGGTTTTCTTTTCCTCATAATCTCACCTGCTCCTCTGTTCTATCGACAAGGCTATGGATTCCTCTTTTCTTCTTCTCGGTTGATTGACGGTTTGGGCCTCGCCTTCTCGGTTGGTTCACGATTTACGTACCAGAATTGCTTCTCACTCACGAAATATGTCGGATTTTTGTCGACTACTCTGTTTGTTTTGTTCCGTTTTTATTTCGTTTTTGGTTTCTGTTACTCATGATTGTATGCCCTTCAGTTTATCAATGCATCGTCGATTACTTTATTCTCTCATTGTTCTGCCGTTTTTTGTTGTTATTGTCTCATGGCAATTTAAATACATGTCATGGTTTTGCTCTTTTTCATTGATTGATCATATGAATGTAGATAGGTTGCTATTGTCTAGATAAATGCGCTCTTCCTTACTTTGTTGTGTGTTTGGTTCAGATTTTTATCATTTAATCTTGCTGATGTTTTTGGCTTCTGTACGACCTTTATGGGCTGGTATTCTGTGTTACCTTACATGGTGGATTACCTAATTGTCTAATGCTTTTGCTTATTTTCGTCGGTTGACTCTATGAATGTTGATAAGTTGTTGGTAGATTAAGCTGTAAGTAAGACATTAAGAAACTCAAGTGCCTGATTTAGTGGCAAATTTTGATCATGCCTAAAATGCT
>WOUH02000028.1:9958364-9983964 GCA_009936405.2 Stevia rebaudiana | reverse complement strand
AGCATAACATCATGTTAAACACATCAATAATCATCAATTATAACATTTAAGGCTCATTACATTCACCTCCCATCAGTAGGTACGAGTAGGTGATCGGATCGACACCGAGATCACTCAAGACGAACACGTGCGGAATCCGTGTTCATTTAATGTGTTTTGCAAATCAAATAAAACAAAAAGAATCAAGATGAAAATGATAACAATAAGATGAACATGATCATGATACCCAATCGGATATCCGAATCTGAAAAAATATTTATTATTTCATGATTTAAATATTAAAAAATATAGAAATTCCAGATATCCGAAAAATATCCAAAAAATATCCGAAAATATCCGAATATCCGAAAAATATCAAAAACTATCCGAAATTTTGGATATTTCGGATATCCGAATATCCGAAATTTTCCAAAATCAATATCCGAATCCGAATCCAAAACTTCGGATAATTCAGATTCGCAATTTTCGATAATTCGGGTTCGGTTTTTTTTTAACACCCCTACCTGGGCATTACCACTCTTCCACTCACCGAGGTTACTCACTCAATCATCTGTATGACACACTACTCAAGCTCACACTCACTCGGATGCATCGCATAGTCTTATTTGAAGCATCTTGATATTATATTATTGCTCACCGTGAAAGTGTGAAACTTGAAAACTTGAGCTCTTGAAGAGAGTGATCTAAGTTTTTTATTGATCTACAAGTCCTTTGTTCTTTTTCTATATTACAAAAAGGAATGGTTGGAAACTTCAAAATGACTAGAAGACAGTTGCATTGGATTAGATGGACGGTAGCTATTGTAGCATGGAGGGTGCTACAGAACAGTTGGGGGACGTTGGATTTACATAAAAGAGCTTAGAAATGAGGAGCGTAAAGAGAGAGATTGTTCAAATGGAGGAGTATAGGACGAATGAGGTATAGGAAATTTTGTTTTGTTGTGAGCATTGGAAAAGACCAAAAATACCATCAAGTACTAGATGAAAAGACATCACTACCGCTTCTAACTGACATTGATCCAAACTGACATTTGATGAACACCTATCAGATTTTGGTAGAATGAAACGTTAAGGACGAAAATGACTATTTAAAATTTAACGAAAATCGTTAACGGTGTCTTTAAATCTTTTATATATCATTGACAATATTCACAAAGAAATAACATACATAACATTCTCAACATTACAACATAACATCATTTGCAACAATAACTCTACTACATTGCTTAGAGATGGATTTGACATCATTTAAACACTTTACCTAAATCACACATTGTTGATGGATGATGAGACATACTCCAACAAGGATGATGAGTCTCTAAAGAGTGACTATAACACAATGGATGAATCTCAAATTAATCATCTAAAGGTCAAATATCATTAACTTGTTTGACCTGATTTGATTGTGAATAAAAAAAATAATATTTTAACAGTTAAGCATGTTTAAGCAAAGTATTATTAAGATGAGTACACTCTTGACAAAATTCTAGAATATACAAGAACAGACATTCATTTAGTGGCAAATATATATATATATATATATTATATATATACTAATCACAACCAAGGAGATCATGTAGGTAACAAGGTTGCTCAAGACACAAAAAAATCTCCAATAAAAAAACAAAAAGATATTAACCTTCATGGGTCCACTCTCCCCAACCACTTGATCAAAGTTGTCAACTTTATTTGACCCAATTCCATCAAGACCTGATCCAACTTGCCATTTCATCTTGTGTCCTACTCTTGATACACAATCAAAACAACACACTTTAGCTGTGTATCTTCTTTACACTTTTTCTATTTCAATATAGACTCATTCTTTCACATCTTATTATTCCCCAAACCCCACACTTGTAATGAAGATCCAGTGCGATGTTTGCCATAAATCGGAGGCAATTGTTTACTGCACCGCCGATGAAGCTTCCCTCTGCTCCGCCTGCGACCACCGTGTTCATCATGCTAACAAGCTCGCCAAAAAACATCCACGTTTCTCACTCCTGAATCCTTCGTTTAAAGACTCACCTCGATGCGATATTTGTCAGGTAGGTCAATAATTTCATCAATCAGAAATTCGGAATTATGAATTGAATGAAACCGATGCTTAATGGTTAGTTTCATTGCTGTTTTCGTAAGATCTAATTCTGTCGAGCAATTTAACGATTTAGTTAATCGAAACTCAGAAATATGCATCTGTAACGGATGCATGATTTCTATTACAATCGTACGAAGCTATGCATACGTTACCGATTACGAATCTGGTGAAACTGATGCTCTCAGAAAATCTAATTATTATGCGTTTTTGTTGAACAATCAGGAACGGAGAGCGATTCTGTTTTGCAAAGAAGATCGAGCGATTTTGTGCAGAGAATGCGACATTCCGATTCACCAAGCGAACGAACACACACAAACACACACTCGATTCCTACTCACCGGAGTTAAGCTGTCGGCGTCGTTATCTTGTTACGATGATTCATTTCACCAACCTCCGTCTTCATCAAATTCGATCGGATCAACTGGAAGCACAAAAGGATTTGGCGTTTCAATCGATCAAAACAGTGATTTTACGAACAATCATTATTCAAATGGTAGTGTGAGTTTAGAAGAATGTGCTTCAATGGAGACCAGGAGTATATCGGAGTATTTGACGGAAACGTTGCCGGGATGGCATGTCGATGAATTCCTTGATCCGTACGATTTCAGTAAGTTTTCACTTTTCAAAAGATCTTCTAAATTTGTAGCTTTAAATAACTTACACTATGCACCCTTATGATTTGGCTATATGGTCATATTGTCTAATATATTTTTTGATTTGTGCAATTGCCTCTTTCTAAAGTCTAAACACAACACAATACTCAGCTTCTATATATTTGTAAATATTTTACTAAGTATAAATAATTACACTTGTTTTGTTAATCATGTCTTTAACTATAAAATCATCAAAGACATAATTAACAAAACAAGTGTTCTAACAATTTGTTACCTTTGTAACTATTAAATCATGAAAAGGTTTATATGTGTATTTTATTTTCATGACATGTCTTATTTTCTTTTGAAAGTGAAACGCTTGACTTGTTTACACTTTCATTTAATGTATTTTTTTTAATGATGAAATTTTCTAGAAGCACAAAGCCACTATGTTTGTACATTTGAAAAACAAGTTTGACGATTTGTAAAGTTATAATTGATTTATAAAGTGTCTTTGTTATTTTATCGTTATAGATGTAAGAACTTATCCGACAATGAAACTATGTACATAAGTTATATGCTCAATAAATGGACACATTCGTAATTTTTTCTGTAAATGAAACTTAAAAAAGGAATACATCACAAACTTTATCATACATATTAGGTAACTGTTTTTTAGCTTCGCTTTAAAAAATATTAGTGTTTAATGTGTTACTAAGTTTTGTTTTCTAATGATTTCTTATGAATGTAAAGCCTTATGAGAAGCATATTGTTAATTATGCCATAATGCCATTTTGGGATATTAATGGTCACAAGACATGGGCATTTGCGTAAATCAATTATCAAGAAAACGTAAGTCAAAGGGAATCATGAAATGAGGTCAACTATTTGATGAGATAGATCGATGTGTGAAGAACCAAAGAATACACTTTATACAATCTTCATCCCTCGAGAGACAAGATAACCATAAACCATCATGTTAATTGTAAATTACCGATTTTAGTTTAGTGGTTTTGAAATATTTTGAGGTGGGGCAGGGTCTCTTTTATATCCTTGTGGTCGGATGAGTTGGTTTTTTAGATGTCATTTTCTTGCTCTTGGGTTTCTTATGTGTTCTAAATGCTTTGAATTGTATTTGAGTCACGCATTAAAACTTTGATTCAGGGATATCCAAAAAAAAAACTATCATGTACATTTAAATTAATAAAAAAAGATAACTAATGAAAAAACGCTAATAAATAAGGTTGAAAAAATACCTAACAAATCTCTCATCTTCGGCATTTCATCGCTCGAAATCAAGTCATTATATCTTCTTCCGTTTATCAAATGTATCTCTTTCGACCACACAAAGAAGAGCACTGTTCAAAAAATTTTCACTCATTCGATTGCGTAAATCTGTCTTAATAAGCTTCAAATTAGAAAAAGCATCTTTCAACGGTTGCGGTTGTGGTTGTGGTTGCAACCGGTAAAACCAACCTTGGTTTTTAAAAGCGTGAAGCGAATCGAGGCGACATGGTCAAAAAGCGAGGTGCGAGGCGATAAAGCGCCCTGCTTTTCGTACGCGAGGCGACCATATATAAAAACACTTAAAAGTTATATATATGTCACATATAATACATGGAACACGTTATAATATATATCACATAAATAACTAGATTTTTTTCAACTATTTTTAAATAAATAACTACAAAAAAGAAAAGTTCAGGTACCATCAAAATAGCTTTACGTACAATAAAAATAAGCATACCTTTAAATGTACAATTAATCTAGGCATCAAGCATTAGAAATAAATCATAAATTTTATAAGGTGTGTTATTTTTGTTTAAGTACAATTATTTCATTTTTTAAATGTGAAGTTTTTGAAATATAAATAAAAGAAAGTCTAAATTTAGCACTCTATATAATGTTGGAAATATGTGTCTGAATAAAATGTCTCGTATGTGAGTTTCACTTGTCTCACATTGGTGATGTAAACACAAAATGGTTTTTCTATAAGGATTAACCTCATAATGTGTTTCAATGTGTAATGGGTTTTACCATAGGTCTTACCCTCGCGTGCGCGCACATGGAGAGTGCAAAAACGGGCTTCGCGAATCCAATTTTGTTAAGACACAATAGTTATTGAATATGTCGGGTGCGGGGTATACACTTGTTTGATTATATTGTGTCCAGTGCGGAAGTCCAAGGGCAGCAGCCCCCGGTAGCGGGGTCCAAGGGGAGGTTGCCCCTGGCGAGGTCCAAGGGGCAGAGCCCCTGGCTGGGAGAATTTTATTTGTTAAAAATGCATTAGAGAATTTTATTTGTTAAAAATGCATTAGAGAATTTTATTTCTAATTTCCGCTATTTAATTATTTTTTAAAATTTAAGGACCATTTGTTAAAATGTTGAACTTGTAACTGCTCTAGGGCAGTTTTTTGCGAATCTGAATATGATCAAAATTTTCATCGACAAAAAAATTGGTTGGTTCATACTAATTTCTCTCTGAAATCACGCTTGTTCTTCAAATTCGAATTTGAGTTTTATCCGATCAACAATTTTGGAATGAAGCACCAAAATCATTTGATCTGAAAGTCATTGACGACTCTCAAATCAATCCAGGGGCTATCGAATTCTCTTTCATTTCTCGTTTTATTTACTACATCACGCCGTCCTCAACCCTCGAGTACTCTAACCAGTCGACTTTCCTCGAAGCATCAACTTTTGTTTCAATTTTTTATATGTGTTTTTATCGTGTTTGTTAACTTGTTTTGGTAGTTAATAGTTTAAGCCAAGAGGTGGATAGTTTGTGTTCTATTTGAAGACGAACCAAGACCTTGTAAATCCAGATAAAGATCAAACCAAAAACTTTCAAATTATTGGGCGAAGAACAAATAGGAGACGAAATTAGAAATCTACAAATCACATACATGTGAAGGCAAAATTAGAAAGAGGGAAATAATTATAAACAGAGGTCTAAAATAAACGGTTAATCGACCCAAAGGCGGTTTGGAACCGATTTCTAAATTTGTATTATCGGTTTGAGTGGTTTAGATTAACTGACGGTTCAAATCAGTTTGGAGTTTTGGGGGGACGAAACCGGTTCAAACCAAACCGGTTAAAGAAAAACCGGTTTTTGTTAGATACCGGTTTTTACACCATTTTTTAACGGTTAACTAGTTTAATATTTAAAATATAAATAAATATTATTATAAAACAAACATAGGATGTTTTAGAATAACAACCCTACAGCGTTAGCAATCTGTGAGTTAAGTGGTGATAGCTTTAGCCAAATACATCGAGATGGTGTATTAGAAGCCCACTGGCGGATCGACAACTTTTTTACCTTCTTTGAGTTACAAAATGTTTGCAATTCAAATATTTTTGTTCTTATCTTTTCGTTGTTTATTTATTTTTGTTACTATTATTATTTATCTAAAAGTACATTTTATATTTTGCAAAAGGTACTTGTATACTATAAAGTACATTGTCAACCCGTTGTCTTTAGCTATGCCTGTATTATACTATAAAGACACTGAAGTTGATATATATTTTTGTTTCTAGAAATATATACACGTTGATTAAGAAAAAGCCTAAGTGGCTATATGCCTATGTAGACCAACAAGAGCTAAAAACAAACACAAACTTGACGATAAATTTTAACATAATGTTTTAAACGCATGGTAACCAAATCAAAACATTAATTTAATAGATGAAAAGGCATAAAGAAGACAACCAAAAAGATACTAACAAATCTAGTGGCTTGTGACTTGTGAGATCCAATGTGGGAAGATGGATATAAAGTTTATCTTTTTCATTGTTTTGGTCTTTTGGAGAACATGGTCCCCCAACTAGACACAAGGATATTGTGAAAGTATGGGTTCTTAGAACTTTGAAGAACGAAAATCTTTGAAAGTATCCATAACCAAAACTTTGACATTATTATTGTTAATATTAATAATAATAATAATAATAATAATAATAATAATATTACTATTACTATTACGGTGATACGGTCCGGTTACTGTACAAATAGCTTTTTGCATGCGAAGTGTATTAGCTATGCGTAAATATATTATTAAGCAAGAAAGATTAATAATTGTGTAAATATCACCCAATATCACACAAGTGTTAATCATTCATGTGTAATAATTCCATGCATACTACGTGTATTTCGCGCGCGAAAAACTTTTTATATTTTAAACTAAATATGAGTGTGTTTTTTCTTTTAAATATTTTTATTGATGACTTGTGTTTAAATCAAAGTTGCCATCAAGATAGTCATGTAAAATTAGTTATAAATTTGTATTTATAAAAACCGGAATACTGAAGCGTTAAAATCCGGTACTGTTGATGGCGTCGATTTGGTTACGAGCTATTAGACCATACACAAATAATCAATAGGCCGGTTTTAAGCAAAGATAAACAGATTAAAATCAAAGTGACATAAAACCTTAACAAAAATAAATATTTTCTAATATTAGTAATAAACTTAAATAGTGTATACATACATGTGTGTATGTATAATTGTATATAAATTTATAGATGAATACAAAAATTTCCATTGAAAAGCATGGGCTTCTGCGAAGAGCAAAATTGCATAAGGTACTTGTGGATATGTACTTCTTTCCAACTTATTATTTATATATCTTCTTTCGATAAATCTTATTCAAAAGATATGTTTTCTCTCTATACTTTGTCGTTGTTACAATATTGTTATTTATGCATATATGTTTTGGAAGGAAAAAGTCGACTTTTCTTGTCGTGGGCAGATCAAAAAATTTATACAGTGGGGCTGGTACAAGTGGCGATGTGAATGCGTTGGATTAAGTGCTAAAATAGTTCGTGTAAAAGTAATAAAAATAACCATCTCAGCTTTTATCAATTTCCCGACATAAAACAATCATAATTATAATTCGTTTAATCAGATTTGCTATGTAGGAAATTGAGAAAATTAGCTTTAAATATAAAAACAATCGATGAGAAGATTAATTATCCAAAGTAAAAAAAACATTAATAAAATATATAAAAAATCTATCAAAAAGTTTTTATTTTTTTTTTTCAACGTTGTCGTTTTGGCCATCTGGTGACAGCCAATGGTAGTCAATGTAAAAAATCCTAGGAGAGAGGGTGGATGGAAAGGAGAGAAATCCATTGTTATATGTGAAGAAGAGAAACTAATATGTGTTGTCCGTACATTACATTTTCATTTAAAGATTGAAACTTAGAAACAATACTGAAAATAGAGAAATAAGTTGGTTTTACCATGTGTTAACATGTTAGTTGTGTTTTTCAAAAGATGAATTCAAGTAATTTGACAGGTACCAAAGGGCATATAATATAATAGTATCCTAGTGTTAAATGATGTCCTATCGTTAAGTGATCGAGTGTTTAAGTTCTTTCATAGGCTTTGAAACAGTAGCGGATGCACACCAAATGGAGGGGGGGATAGGCCCCCAGTGCAAACCATAATTCTTCTCTATACAAATTTGGATTTTCAATAGAGTGGCCCATTTTAAACAATATTGGGGGCACCGTAATTCCGTAAATAATTAGATTGGGGGCCCAACATATAATAAAATAATACCATAGACCATAGTAAACAAATATCTCTCAACCTAGAGGTGATCAAACCGGTTTTTTTTCGAAACCGGTTTTTTTTCGAAACCGATTCCGGTTCCAAACCGGTTCCAGATTTGGTCAACAAAAGTCAAAACCGGTTCTAGAGGAACCGGTTTCGGTTCCTCTAGAACCGGTTTTTTTTATGGTTTTGAGCGGTTTTTGGTCGGTTTTGACCGGTTCCGGTTCGGTTTTTGGCCGGTTCCCAACCGGTTTTGATCGGTTCTTGGTGGAACCGGTTCCCGTTCCGGTTATGGCTAGGTTCTGGAACCGATGAGGAACCGCCGGTTCGGTTCAGTTCCACCGGTTCCGGTTCCGGAACCGGTTTTTTTGCCCACCTCTATCTCAACCTAAACATTTGCGCCGTGGTTTTTCCGTTTCCATTCATACATCTTGCTTGGCTGCTTCCTCAATTGCTCATTTCTTGACTTTGTTTTTATTTGTATTAATTAATTGAAGTATATTTAGTTTTTCTTGATCATAGATTTTATACTCTGTCGTTTTATTAGCACGAAAAAGTTTTGATCCGTCTTGTTTTTCTATTCCATTTTGCCCCCAGTACAAAAAATTTATGTATTCGCCACTGCTTTGAAATAGAATTAGGATGTATTAGTGGTCACTAAAATAGTGATACGACACATGGTGTGATGTTATTGATTAGTTATTTTTTTTATTCTGAAAATCAACTCTTAATATAACATATTAAAGGTAAAATGTTTACAAGTTCTTCACGATTCATTCACGAGTATAGCCATTTATGTAATTTCATCGGTCAAAGTGAACATCAATTACATATCATTGTTCACATTGTTAAATCACTATTTATAAATGCTTTAGACGTTAATACAGAAGTTGAAATAACAATGGTTAATAAAATAGGATAATAACCTTAACTTTTAATATTGACTAAGCAGAATAGCACGTGTTAATGGTTATTAACAGAAAATTTATAGATCATCATATATAATATACGTCTTTCTTAACACTTGAGTCAATAAGTGTACTAATCAAGAAAATGGAAATATCAGTGCATCCACGACGATTACATATAAGTCTTTTCTAAAAGTAACAAAAGATTTTTTCTTTTTGAACTGCTGATCAAATTTTTCATTAAAAACAAACTAGCAAAAAGCTAGTAAAAATATTACATTACAGAAATTAAAACGAAAATTTACACCAAGGTTCCCCTTCGAATTCATTAGATTTTCCTCAGCTTTTTATCCAAAAGATTACAAGAACATTTTTAAAGGTTTACATCATAGTTATTAAAGTAGATATGACTTTTGAGCATAAAAATGAACAACTCCAACGCTCAAATTAAAAAAAAAATAAGTAAAAAACGTGATCAGTACTTTGATCAATGAGACATTTGTAAAAGATGATTGATACGTGATCAGTACTTGGATCAACGTGATCAGTACTTCTGATTTGTCAATGTAAATTTTATCTGAAACCACTTAGTGAGTTGTACAAGCATCGTAATCTAGCACTACAAATTTGAATATTTCACACAGGGTTTCGCTTATTATTTCCTATAATTTTTACTTTATACATCACAATAGAAGGTAAAACAACGACCTTTGGTAGATTCTACTTATAGTTGTTTTTTAAGTTTTCAATCTTACAATCCACTTAACACTAACATGCAGAAAATCGAACTATACCTTTTCAAAAGCAGTATACAGATTTACCAATTAAAGAATGACACTCACTATGTGACAAAATATAAGCAGCAGTGAACGTTGATTCCTGCAAGACAAACAAAACATCAACAAAATTCATAAAAACACAAAGCACAAATAAAAAATTATCAAATCAAGCTTGATTTGGTATGATATTCAATTCCCACAAAAAGAAGAAAAAAAACATGTCAGAACAACAAAATTATCCTTATTTTTTTTAAATCACAACTCTAGTAGCCTATAAAATGTTGTCGCCTCATCAAAGGTAATTTTGTCTTTCCAAAACTATTAAGGACATTCTAGTCATTTTGCATATTTCTTTTGTTAAAATATGAAACAACTATGATACTACTTAAAAAATGGACAGTATTACGCTTAAAAATTCTAAATAAATTTTTAAAGTTTTCTAACCTTAAAAGGAAAAAGTACATATCAAATTTGGAGTTTTTTTTTTTTTTTTTGGTTTGTGAGATTTCTGAAGATGACACTTGAAAAATAATCATCTATTTAGAAACAAGAATTTAGATACAAACCTTGCAAATATCAAGAAGTGAAAGCAAAAATTCTATCGGTGATCTTTGTCCGGCAAATAGGACACTCAGAACATGCAACTGAACAAGATTTACACACTGCAAAGAAAACATGTAAGACATCCCTACATGATAAGATTGTATGTTCAACTAATAAATTTTTTTTAAAAATGTTGAAATAGCATTAAAATAATATGAAGGAACTTACAACTAAAATGACGGCAAGGAAGAAGCATTGTTGTAGTTGGTGATTCAAAGCATACTTTACATACATGAGAGTTTGCATCATTGTGATTATTGTAATTCAGTTCTTTCTCCTTCATTTCTTGCATCCGAGCCTGAAAACCACAATAATAAAGCATAATACATGATTAATTTTTTCTAATTTCGGTAGATAGATACAGTGTTTGGTGTTATAAATCGCTACATTGCTAATTAAACAAAGTAACAGAATATGTTCTTTGGTGACATGGCATGATTAAGTCGCTAAACGTATTAACACTCAAAGAGTGGGCCCTTTTTTGCAAGATTAAGACTGTAAACTTTAAGGACTTGATTTCTCAACACCTACCTTTATTGATTTAGTGCAACATACCAACATTAACCATTTCTTAGCGAAGACAGCAATTTAAAACCATTTAATGCAACATAATTACTGATTTTCACTAATTAACGCAATCAATATGCATTCTTTGGTAAGAAACGTGGTATTAAGCGGTTAAAGAAAGAGCCTCTTCCAAAAAGAAATCTAAATTGTTAAAAAAAAGTTTGCCCTAAAGAAGTTAAGGTGGTGATTTCAATCCACTTTGTTTACGCAGATATAGGTTTTCTATTATCTTTAAGTCTATAACATGTCAAATCAATAACATTTACTAGAGTACTTAAACGGAACGGGTCAAACTGGTCAAGTAAGTAAAGGTCACCAAAAATCTAAACTTAATGCATACAGCCTCATCTTCTCTATAACTTTAGAAATGATATAAATATTTTGAGTATTAAATTAATAAATTGTAAAAGCTCTTGCAAATACACAAAATACTATTTGTGGACCAATTACCCGTTTCAACCTGACCCGCCCAGCTAGCCACAAGATAATTAAAGATGTCAAAACAGTGAATTTACCTTCAAACGAGCAACAAGGGGTTCTTCCTTTGGCACATCATGAGCTACTTCTTGAACATCCAAAACCTCACTTTCTTTAACAACCGAATTGTTAAAATCACCATCGTCTAATCTTAGTGCATCCACATTTTCATTTCCTTCAACACGCGCTTCACAGTTGATATTTGATCCATTAACCTCTCTCTTCAACTGAGCAACAAGAACCCACATGTTTGCCAAATCGTTTTCCAAAACCGCTTCTTTTTTCTTTGATTCTTCTGCTTTTTTCCGGTATTCATTTTCTATTTGTTCTTTCTCAGCCAATGCAGCTTCAAGGCTTGCTTCCCGTTGCTTCCTTGCCTGCAATTCCCTTTTCATATCTTCAAAGTCAAACTCATCGTTGACCCGACCCATTATTGCTCGCCCATTTCGACCTGATTTTGGGCGGTTGCTAACACGAGCAGCTGTTAATTCTTTCTCAAGTTTTGCGTTTTGTAGTGAAAGTTTGGTGACTTCGCTAGCTAAAATTTTTAGTTCAACAGCAGCTGCAGATGCCAATTCTTTTGCATAAGAAGCTTCTTCTGATAGTTTCTGATTTTGTACTAATAATCCGCTGTTTTCTTCTATAATATGAACATGCTCCAGCTTTAGTTTCTCATTTGTTACTTCCTGCGCAAAAAATAAAAATAAAAAAATTAAGAAACTAAATTAGAGCTTGCAATTATAAAACCAAGCATCTAAAAACAAAATATTACTATTTAATAGATTTTTGTGTTTGCTCATATGAGCTAAATAGAGTTAGAACAAACAATTCAAGGTGGCAATTTCAAGCCATTCACTTTTGAAATGGTATATTTGTGTTATGTTTCTTCTCTAGCAAGTAAAACAACAGAATACAAAATTAGCCTTTAAGAACCGGATTGAAAATTATTTAAAATGAAATTCTAACGGAAAAAAATTTCCAAATATTTTATACAATAAAAATATAAAAATAGATTACTATGAAAATAAGATAATTTCTGTAATCATATTCAACACAATAACAATTTAAAAAGGTAAAAAATTGGGACAAAAAAGTTACAGGACAACCCAAGTCACACCAAAATAACCCGACTGTAATTGGTACAACCCCTTTAATAATGCACGCATAAAATTAAAATATTATTGGAACAATAAAATTTCTTTAAACATATTTAGCACATAACTTGCTACATAAACTTTTAAACTAAAAGAGAGTCTGCATCAGCCCGACTTGTAACAAAATTACCAATTTTGACGGGTTATCCAACCCACCAATCATTTATACAAAATATATACTATGGTAATCATATTTGACACCAGTTATTTATTAAAAATATAAACAGATAAAAAGTTTGGGGTCAAAATGACTATAAATATTGCCCCTTTTGACCAGTTACCCAACCCACCCATCTTTTTTTTAGCTTGATAACAATCACTGAATCACCTGAATCTGAATTTTCTTTCTTAGTTCATCAATGTATTCTTCAGATCTATGATGTCCAGATGATGACTGGGTTTTCTCACTCTGGGCTGCAGACAGTTGTTGTTCAAGTAATGTTATTCTCTCTTGCAGCTCCTTATTTTCAGAACACTGTAATATTTAAAGAAATGTCAAAATAAGAAGAAAAAAAAATAGCAATGTTAGTCGATGTGTAACATAATTTTAAAACCAATTTTAGCGATGTTTTAAACCAAATCTCATGAAGAAAACATGATTAAAAGCCACATGTGGCCTTAAACATCCATATATACCTTGTTCTGTAATTGTTCCTGAAGAATGCGATTGTCTGCTGTCTTGATCTGCGAATGTAAAAGATTTTATTAACAAACTGTATGTATATTATTTTGATTGATTCAAAACTAATCACATAATCTAGAGAACCCCATAATACAATTATAACAAAAAATTGTTTAAGCAAGCAAACCTCAAGCTCAAAACCCTTTTCATCACACTGCGTCATCAATCTCATCATTGTCTAGAAAACAGACAGAAGTACATGTTAATTAACATGAAAATGAATACATAAAATCACAGGCTTGTAAATACCGAATACAACTAACATAAAACTACCTGTTGCATATCAGCCAATGATATATTAGAAATTGAAGCCTCGTTGCTTTCAATAATTTGTTGTTCCAATACCCTCATTTGCTTTCTTTTCTCTTCGATTTCTTGTTCCAAATTTTCTATCTGTGGAAACACATATATCTATAATTAGCATAGAAATTTTTGATATGTTCATCCTTGAAGAAGTTTAAATAGTTATTTATCTTTTTTATTCTTCAATAATCACTTTTATGGTAAACGACAAAATAGATTAACATTTAGAAAAAAGTATTACTTGTGTTTTTGAGCTCTCAGGATCATCTGAAGACTGCTCTACTATACGTTTCATAGTACTTGAACTGAATGCTATCTCTCCCGCAAGCATTTTAACTTGCTCCACTAGAAGGTCCATTTGATCTATTGAGATTACACCCTATGATCCAGACAAAAGCATGTTAGTAACAAAATTGATATTAAGATCTATAGGCATTAGAAACTGCAAGTAGAAATGTAAATAATAAAATATTCAAGAAAAAAATATATAGAAGCTTCTGAAACCAGAACAATATACATGGTTGAACAATCTCCAAAGTACGCACCGAAACACCAATGTTTTTGTTTATCTATTTTATTACCACGTTATATATCATCTGTATTATAAAGTTGATGAATAGTTAACTGTAAACATAAAAAATAAATAGTATTTTACAAACACTAAATTGTTACAACAATCTCATGGGAAATTTAAAATGAGTCCAAAATTGAAAAAAAGTTATAACTTTTTCTGTCATGCATTTTGTAATTGCTATCAATCAGTTCTGAAAACAATTACTTCAATAAAAAACAAAGTAAATGGCATATAAATATTTTAAGTAAATTTTCATTTAGTATGTATAATTTTTAGAAAGGATAATTTGAAGTATATGAATTACAATGTAAATTATTAGTGTTAAAAGAAATGATGTACATATTTGGTGGATACACTGGTGAAATGAAATTTAGTGTAAAAAGATGTATTTAACTATTAATTCTAAAATGGAGATTCCCATATGGACCACAAATCTTATAGATCTAAAGCAATGTCCCATTTTTATCACAATAAAAATCATCTACCAAAAAGAATAACGATTTACGTGAAGTGTTATCTAAGGTTGAAATTTAGTTTAGCAAGATCTAACACTAGCATTTCACAAATTAGTAAAAAATTAGCTCAACAATTATTAAATAGCGATGCATAAAAGAAGAGACATGAAACATACTGTTGGCAGATGCGAACCACCAGCAGAACCATTAATAAGGTTACCCACTGGGGTTGAGTCTGTGATGGTGCTACCTGCTGCTGATAAATTGCTGGAATTTCTTCTATGTTTGTGTTCATACGATACTTCTGATGGGCTATCGTTTGGATTCTCACTTTGCAAGAGCAAAGAACCATTCTGGAATATACCCATATAAAAAAAAATCATTAGCTCAAGTGTGGATATTTAAAAAGTCATACAGCAAACATCTAGAACAGAAACTTAAATCTAGAGTGGATATTTCTATCTATTCACCTAAGATGGGTTAATTCAGGTTGTATTTTATCTCGGTCACATGGCTAAGTTCGAAAATTGGTTAAAAGTGTCGAAAGTAATCCTAAATGTATCTAAATGCTTGCAGCCTCTTAAACCAGCTTAATTCCCAAAAAAAAATAGTTTTAAATAATATACTTTTTGTAATCATCATACTTAGTAAATAATTATTTATATTAGTCCAAAAAATAGAGCAAGAAATTTTGAAGATCAGCCCAACCCATTTTGAGCAGTTAAACCAACCTGCATGATCTGCCCATTTTTCACCTCTACATAAATAGATGGAAACACATAGGGAATACAGATAAGAACCAAGTAAACTATAATAGCTATTCTGATAATGTAGTCGTTATCATGTTTGATAAAATAACGATTTCAAGAACTCAAGAAAAAAGAGACAAAAATGTTTTCAGGTCAACCAAAGTCATTTTGACTTGTGCTAAAAATTATCCATTCTGAGTTCTAACCCAAACCACTTGATCGACCCATTTCTCACTTGTACATAAATCACTAGAAACAGAGACGGAACATGTTTCAACCACATGGTAAACCAGTATGACAGATATGCAAATATGTTCTAAAAAACATAATCTAAAAAAAATAAATATAAAAACAAGTAGATTAATAAAATAATGAAATTGTGTAACCTACATCATCCTCATTTGCAGAGAAACTCCGTTGATGAGCAGATACATCTGTCAATCCAGGAATCGAATTTTTTGAGGAGACAAGTATTAGCTTTGTGAGCCTTTGAATCCTACTCATTAAAGCTGCCTTAGCTTCTTCCTCTTCCTCCAACCTTGATTGCATCTTTACTTGTCCTTCTTCTAACTATTAATTAAATACCATTTAATTAATATAAATATATATAGTATAATAGTATTGGCAAATATAGAATAATACCTTTTGTTTTAAGCTCATTATCTCCTCGGGGTTAACTCCTATAAGCATACCCCTTCTAAGTTGGTCAAGCTCTTGTTTGAGAACTGATATTTCCCGTTGGTACTTCTTAATTAGAGACTTCTCATCAATAATCTAAAAGAAGAATGTGTTGATAGCATATAACAGTCAGCTTAGTTTTATATATTCAAATTTGTGGAAAATAAATAAAAACTAATTAAAAAGTGAACCTTATTCCGAGAAGCATAGATTTCAACACGCTTCGCCCTGCTTGCAAATTTCAATGTATTGTGTGTCTCCTCCATATTACTAGAAGCTGGTGTTATGGTGCAGATAAGCTAGTAAAACAGTAAAATCAGAAACTTATTTGAAAAAAAAGGAGAGATTGATCAGACAACCCGTTTACTCGTTTAAGTATTTATTAACCTAAACATCTGTTCCTTATAGCATTTTGATTTATTTATTTATTTGATTATTTAAACTTACAGAAACATGTCCATGACCACTAAGTGAAGACTGTAGTAGTCGCGTAAGCTTT
Organism: Stevia rebaudiana; assembly: GCA_009936405.2. Classification (NCBI taxonomy): domain Eukaryota; kingdom Viridiplantae; phylum Streptophyta; class Magnoliopsida; order Asterales; family Asteraceae; genus Stevia; species Stevia rebaudiana. The sequence goes on along the minus strand of WOUH02000028.1, from coordinate 9,967,292 downwards.
GAATCTCTATATGGAACATGAGATGCCTTCCCTTCACTAAGCTTTCCAATTACCTGTAGTCCAGATGATGTAAAATTCTAAAAAAAAATGTATATAGTTATAGTACATGAGTAACTATAATAAGTATCTATGTTTGTTTACAGTTGATTAAGAGGTAACACAACAACGAGTAAAACTTTATGCTTATAAACTTTCAGGCAATTATCAGTCATAAATCTATAATGCCTTACAGTTCCAAGAGTTAGAAGGCTTTTGTTTATGTAAGATCCTTCCTTTCTCCTTATTCCAGTTGTTTCGGTTTTTGAGCTCTCTGATCCAGCTAGATCAATTAGATTCTAGAACATAAAAGATAAAATAGTGTAAGTAGATTATAAACAGCAATAAAATCATGTATAACAGTATTAGATAATAAAAAAAAATTGTACATACAAGTTGAGAAAAGATCACTCCATCATACTCATCACCGTGAGCGCTGCTTTCAATCATCTGTCCATGGAAATTTATATTAGATGTAATTTTGTACAACGGTTATCATAACAACTATTGACAAAGCAGGCAACTTGTTAACACTTAACACTAAAACAAAATGTGTGCTAACAGTCCGAAAAATTAAATACAATATAATTTAATATTCCATTTAAATGAAACAAGCAGAAAAGGCTGAAGAAGAGAATAAATTGTTGGGCCTTTAATGTTACAACTTAATCTTTTAATGCATTTAATAACTTGACAAGATCTTTCCTAACTATTAATTTTGGTTAAGATTTTTGAAGTATGTACCCTAATAAACCCTTACACTTTTATTCTGCCTCAGTGTTATAGGGATTATTCAGTGGCAGTTTCAATCTAAAGGTTGAGCTGGTAAATGTCCAACAAGGTCAACTACTCGTCTAACTAATATTCAAATGCTTATTCATATATGTATAAACTTATATTACTAATTTAATAATGTTATTAGGTCAAACAAATTTTATACATTAATTATCTACAAAATAGAAAAAAACAAAAAAGTGGTTGGTGTGTCAGACTACCAGCCCAACCAAACCTTTTTGACAAAGATGTAAAAGTACCCCTTTTAACCCAAACCAATTTGACCCATTACCCAACCCACTAGTTGTGCCACCTATATCAGTCTATTGGTTACCAAATAAAGCAAGTAGTTTTTTTTAATATAATAGCATGCAGCCTTAACTCCATAATATAAATTGCAAATAATGGAACTAAAAATATAATCAGGCATTTTAAACCAAAATAAAAGCTAAAACATGGGTATCTGAGAACCAAAAAAAATAAAGTAAACACAAGTATACGTTCATTTGAAATATTAAGATAATAAATACATACCAGAGTAAAGATAGTGTGACTACGGCTGCTAAGCAGATTAAAATTATTTGAACCAACGTGGCGGTGTTCTGCAACAGAAAATAGTCAAATGAAGTTAAAGATTACATGAAAAAACATATTCACAAAAATGAGAAGACATTCTATTTCAGCAAGTACCTTCACCAGCCGCAATAAAAGAAAGAGCATGTCCGGGGGACAAGACAACCTCTTCCTTTATACCCTCAACATATGTACCCTATGAGTGAATAAGTAAAATGATCAGGTACACAGATTACAGACACAATTCATGTACATATTAAGTGAACCCCGTGTAAAACAGAGAAAATTGTTCAGAAAATTCAACTGCAAAACTAGATTGTGTTATTATTTTGTTTAACAAAGATACAAACCCCAACAAATATGTAAAATGTTAAAGTCTTAAGAGCTCAATCACCAATACAACTTAATGCAACAACACACAAGCTAACCCAGACCGTATAGGATAAATCAATCATATCAATAACAATAATAATAATGTTCATATGTGAATCAACTTTTGAAACATACTTTTTTAAGGTATTACTTAATAGTTTTGTTTTGTTGACACAGATTAAATAAAACGATTGGAATGAGGCCCTCCGAGCTAGAAAAGTAGATAGATAAACATGTGTTAAAAAGCTTGATTGAATTCCACAATTATGTGGCCCTAACTAGTTGAAGTGCTAAGTGGATGCTTAGCACCTAACTGGATTATTAAGCAGCCAAATCATATATTTTTTATAACATTGTTGCAGAGTTCAAGAAACATGACAAAAAACATATGAGAAAACATTTAAGACTGGAAAGCAGATTTATAGTTACTGAATAAACCTGTGCATCTTCTCGAATCCTCAGATTTTGTCCAGTTGGATCGAGCAAATCATTGATCACCTGGCACAAGTAGCATAGGATACTAAGTTCATACAAGTAACAATTAAAATAAACAATGTGAAACCAATAAAAACAAAATGATGGCAATAATGAAAGTGAGAAGTAAATATAATGGGTAATTGCATTTTTATTAGTTCATATGAAGTCATCTAAGTGGTGTCTCTAACCTCATTGTAGATCTCCAGATACGACACACGCAACAAGAACTCCCTACCTGGAGTCTGCAATGTAAATATGAAGAGTTGATTACTTAAAAACTATGCTACTGAAACATCAGTTATATCATAGTATGTGACACTTGTGCACTTTAAAAAACAGAGATAAGGTTATGTCAAACACTTACATCCTGTATAATGCTAAAAACATCCTTTATAGCCAATGGTATTATTCCAGGAGAATGGTGATCACCCTGAAAAGAAATACACACATGACTAACGGCATAAACTATACATAACCCTTCAAAAGGTCATGATAACTGAATCATACTTCTTCATTGCATGCCACATCAGCGTTTCCCTATGTAACTAGTAATATGTTGTCCAATTAAATTAACAAAAAACAACTAAAAATCAATGTTATCCGGATTTGTTTACTGGTTTTTATATTGAATTGCTGATATCAGTAGCAACATGATTCCAATATCTTAAAAGAGTTCATGTTTTTTACTGAATGCCAGTCATGTAGCTGATAAAGTCTTCCAAATGACTAATAAACTCTTTAGTACCTCACAACCTGTCGTCTTAAGTTGAAATTATTCAATATATGACTTTGAAAATCATTAAACACTAACAAAATAACTCGATTAGAAACTTCTCTTACATGCATTGTATGTGTCTTCCCACTGCTTGTAACACCATAAGCAAAGACAGTGCCTGCAGTAGCTCAAACAACTTAATTTTCATTCAATCCATTGTGAGTTAGAAACAGTTAACAGGTGTCAGGTCATAATGCAATTGAGTTGTTAAATTTAATCTGCGTTTATCGCACCGTTTACTCCTTCCATTGCAGACTTTACAACAGGGCGAGCAGCTACTTCGTACACTTCCTGAGTTACAGCAGATTGTCCAAAAACTCTATCTGTAGTGTCATGACATGAAAATAAAATAGTTATGGAATATTCAACTTAATCATTGTTGCATCCTCATCGTTTTAATAATTAATAATTAATAAAACAAATACCAAATGCATATGAAGTGACAGGATTGTACTCATTGCGCACGAGCTTGTCTCCATCGGCGTACCAAGCAATCTCGTCTCCTTTCTGATACTCTCGTTCACTACAATGTCAATAATTCACACAAATTGTCACCAACATTGATTCTCAAAACCCTACGCAGCTCAAAATCAGCGTCATACGTAGATCTAAAACCAATTCAATTCAAAGCCGACGCTAAATGAAATTACCTCAAAGGCCTAAACCGAATCGTCACAGAAATGCTATCTCCTCCTCCCGATCTCGGCATATCAACAGGCTGTTCAATAAGCTCGTCTGGAGACGGAAAACCAACAGGTGACCGGCCTCCGTAACCTCCTTTAGAATACATCGAATCAGACTTAGCACCACCGGGAGTGGTGGATCTGAAACCGTTACCGTTACCGGATGCACCGTAAAACGATGTCGATGCGGAAGATGAACAGGATCGAGGAATAAGCTGCTTGAAAGACGATGAGGATGAAGACGAGGAAAACGGACTCGATGGCTTCCGGTGGTGGAATGGTGAATTGTTTCTTCCTCTTGATGAAGAAGTTGCCATTTATCGATCCAGCTCTCGATTAAATAACCAATCGGAATCCTTCAAAAAATCAAGTGAGATACCCAAAGTTGAGTGTATGAGTGTTAGAGAGAGAGTTGTCAGAGCTTCACATGGTCCTTAGCTTGAAAAGTGAAGAACATTGTTTGATTATTATTCGGTATGTGAGTGAGTTAGAAGGAATTGTAGAGAGAGAAACAATGTGAGAAATACGTATAGAGAGAGAAAGTGTCGTGTGTGTATCAGTGCGTGTTTCTTCTTCGTTAAGACAAAGGAGATAGTTGCAGAGTGTGGAGACTGGAGAGAGCAAGAGATCCCTAAAATTAGTCGGAGGGAGGTGAGGGGAACGATGGAGTGATTCCTTTTTTTTATTGTTTTTTCAAATTTTGAGATTCGAATCAAAATGTATTTCTTATAAATCAAATTAAAAAATAAATCATTATTTTTAACCGCTCGTTAACGAATAGTTTTAAGTCCGGTCGCTGAGGTAAACCTATTTGAAACGCCACTTACGCTCACGAATGTATATAGCACCGGTAAAGCAAAAGAAACTATGATCTTTGGAGCAAAACTTGTGCATTTACGTTGACTTCAAAACTACAATGTTAGCTTTCGACTTTCAAGCTTTTCTCGGTATTGTCTCACATATGCAACTCTAGACTCTAGTATTTGGATGGATCATGATTTGTTTTGTGTGAGACGATTGTAACCTAACACAAATTTATAAACCAAAGTTACCTAGAAATTAGAATGTTGTGTTATATGATTTGCATGCAGTACCTAGTCTCTACATTGATAATGTAGCCGAGTTAGCCATATTATAGAGCTCTCATATACTTTCTCATTATCTGCAACACTTAGCATTATCTTGCGATCTCACTAGCTATACAACCATTTGTTTGCTTTGCATTGTACTCAATAATACCATTTTATAAGATTGATAAGACAAGTGATTTTTTGTTCACTTACACGAGGTTTTATGCCGACAATCCTACTGGATTAAAGGTTTTTCTCGCTAAAATCATTAGCGTTATTTATTTACTATATTTACTTATTCTCAACTATTTCTATGGATTCTTAGGGATATATTTACAAATCACACATTACATTGATTTTTTGAATGTACAAACACAACCTCACAAACTAATTATGATTTGCTAAAAATTATACTTGTTAATTTTTGGCAGAAATATCTATGATATAGAGAAGTGAGATATTTAAGCTTGGGATTCAAAGGCCTCATATTCAAATATTGATTCCGGTCTCATATTCAAATATTGATTACAATGCAAGTTTTCTCTTGAATTTATGAGATATAGGTGGTTTAATTAATGTACGAACTTTCCTTTGAGAACTTATCAACCAGTTGACGGTTGTCATTCAAAGACCTAACCTAAATTACATAAGTTCCCATAAAAAGACTAGATTAAATAGAAGGTCCCAAACACAATACTTTTAAAGAAAACATGTAACCATATAAAAATAGCAAGGTGGGCTAGTTGAGAAGACAACGTGGCATGTGGGGGTAATTTTAAACGTGAAAGTGACGCGGGCAATAATATTATTTTCGAAAAGGTAACGTAAAATGAGCGGGAGTAACTGTGGAAATGTTAGTGGGGTTGGTTACCCACTTACCCAAGTCCCGAACACCGCTAATCCATTTATCCGACCACGTTTGTCTTACGATCTCATATGTTTTTTTGTTTGTATTGAATAAAGGGAAAAAAATAATATATGTGTAAATTTACACTGTACTATAACAGTTCATTTTATTATAGCATTTACGTTGTATTAATTTCTTATTTCTATATCAATAAATTATTCTTGCATATATGAATTTTTTATTTTATGACTCGTCATAGATATTTTTATTATAAAATTAACCCGAATTTTAATTTCCAGTGAGTCTTTCACCAAATAAAGTTACACGTGACATGAAACCTGTAAGTGTGACAACAACAATGTTGATTGCAGAAGACATCATGATAATCTATACGGAAAGAATAATATGAAAGCTCTGTTCAGTTGAGAAAACCCTGAAAACCCAATCAAAACCGTTGATCTTGAGATTTGATGGTTGAGATCATTTCAAAAAATGTAACATATGTAAACTTTTGTAAATGTTACATATGTTACACTTATTATGCTAAAATAATCTCGTACAAAAAAAAAATCTTGTACAAAAAAAAATAATACAGTACAAAAAAAAAAATTTTAATCCAGTACAAAAAAATAATCCAGTACAAAAAAAATTATCCAGTACAAAAAAATAATCCAGTAAAAAAAAAAATAATCCAGCACAAAAAAATCAACGGCCCACAAGTGTTTCTCAATTCTCTCTTTTTTTATGGTTCCCCCAATAAACATTTCTCATTTACAATATATATATATATACATATATATATATAAATATTACATATATATTTTACGTCTAACATCCTCTCACTTGTCCACGTGATTATTTATTATGAGTATCAAATTAAACTAATCAGATTTATAATCCTCATTTTAATTCTAAACCGTAATCATTACAGAGAAATATAGTCATTGAATCAAATTTAATTTAAGACCCCCATTAATCATATTACAATACAAATTTAGAACTTAAGTAAATTTATGATCAATTTATAATTAAGCTATTCAACGTTTGATTTATACAATTAATGTTTATATGTCAATAACTGCGCATAAACATATATTATAGACAAAAACAAAGGTAAATGAGAAAATTTTATTGAAATAAGAAAGTAAAAGGTCTTTACATAATCTCATTTTCACAACATGTTCTTCGAATACTTTAGGTGGGAGACCTTTAGTCATCGGATCCACTAGCATAATTTTTGTACTAATATACTAAATACAACAATTATTTTTCTTAATTTGTTTGCAGATGAACAAGAACTTTGTATCAAGATATTATTCAGCGCCAGTCGAACTGAAACTGTTCGAGAAGTTAACGACTGTTGAGTTATCACAGTAAAACTTTAATGGTTTAGAGATAGAATTAGCTGCTTTGAGTTTAGCAATAAGTTTTCTTAACAGTTTTTTTTATGACAAGTTGTATTGTACACTACAACATATTGTGGCATTATTGTTGAAGTTGTTGTTACTTGCTACTTATGACTGTTCCAAAAGATAGATATGCTTGCTAATATAAAATTTTACCTTGAAGTGGATTTCTTCTTATCTTTACATTTAACAAGTCACAGTTTGAATATCCAATTATCTTCAAATTGTTACTTCTTCTCTAAGTCAGTTTATAGTATTTCGTCCTTTGCATACATTGAAGAAGTTACTTAGTTGCTTATCAGTGATCAAGGCAAGGGATTACTTTGGCAACGGCCTATCCTTCTATCAATGTAACAACAATGTAAACGATATCTATACAAATACAGACTTGAGCATAAATAAGGCTCCCTGCTATTGATGCATAAGGTATCATTCTTATTTTAGTTATTGGAGCTACATAATGAGAGCAATGTTACATATTGTAACGTGAGATGACTCATTCAATGTATGTATTTTGAGATAAACCCAAAATACCATTTACTTTATCTCAGTGTATTTTGATGCCAATAAGGTAAGAGGCACATCCGAGATCCTTTATGTCAAAATTATGTGTGAGTGAGCGCTTCAAATTATGCAACATATCTAAACTATTACTTGCCAAGATGATATCATATATTTAATGGACAAGTATAGTAAATTTTCCCCCACTCATTTTGAGGTAGGTGCATTGATCCACTAGATTCATAAGGAAAACATGTTGTCCAGTATTACATCAAAGACTTAGATACCATTTGAGAGATGTATGTTTTAGCCCGTATGTGGATTTCTTTAACTTGTAGACTAAATGTTCTTTAACTTCATACTGTAAGTCTTTAGGTTGTTCTTATAAACATGTCTTTATACAAGTTGTCGTTAAGGAAAGTTGTATTGACGTCCTTCTGATGCAGCTCTGAATGGTAATGAGCTACAAGTGCCATCTCCATAAGGAAACATTTCAAGAGATAAGAGATAAAGTCTCTTAAGAATCGATTCCCTCTTACTAAGTGAAACCTTTAGCAATCAACATAGCTTTGCAACGTTCAACGTTTTGATTTTGGATCTAATTTGTCTTGAATGCCTAGTTAAATACTTCGGGTTTGACTTCGTTGGGCAATTCTAACAAATCCCAAAATATTTGTTTCTTCATAGAAACAAGCTTGTTAATTATAGCTTGTTTAACAAGCTTGATTACTACTAATGGCTTCATGATAAGAGGTAAGATCTATAAACTTTCTTGCTTCCATTTTAGCGTAGTGATATGTATATGTAATCTCCCCCGTATTGTAAAACAGTAAAAACGTATTAAAAGATGGGCCGTGAAACTCACATAGCTGACGTGGTAACGAGATAGATAATAAGAAAACGAGAGAACAAGCAATCTGTAAGCGTAACCTCCTTAGAGCGTGCGATACACGATTGATCAGATCCTTCGTAGTGTTGAAACCCGAGATCAGAGAAATTTTCGTGTGAAATGAGAATGAATTCAGTGTGTCCAGAAGTTCTGCTCGTCGACTTCTATATATAGGCTAATATGGGAAAGCCGGGCAGTACACGTGGCTAATGGTAGTGGGGAGGTTGGTCGAGCCGCTCTTATCCGGGACTCAGGCGGTACGCGCGGAGGGGTGAGGGTTCGGCGCGCTACACGCGCGAGTTTACTTAATCGAGTGGGTTGTCGACCGGGTTTGCTAGGCGATACAGGCGGGATCCATGAGATTCGGAGCGCAGTACGCACAAAGCTTTGAAACATGTGGGCCTATACGAGGCTACCACGTGGCGCCTTGTCATTGCCCAAGAGCATGATTGTCACACCCTGCCGGTGGCGGAAACACCGGCGTGACCTCATGATTGTTCAATAGCTCAATGGTTACTAATAATA
>WOUH02000028.1:9937171-9956072 GCA_009936405.2 Stevia rebaudiana | reverse complement strand
AATTGAAATATAACCTTAAAAACTTTTATCTAAACCCCCAAAAGCTAAACCCTAAAGCTAAACCCTAATTCTAAACCTTAATGCTAAGCCCTAAACCTCTAAATCCTAAAGCTAAACCCTAAACATAAAGCTAAACCAAAAACTAAACCCTAAAGGCTAAATATATAGGCTAATTTGAAATATAACCTTAAAAGCAAAAATCTAAACCCTTGAAAGCTAAACCAAAATAGGTTTATTTAGGTTTCACCGAGACGGTTCTAACACCACCGGAATGAGGTCAATCGGAGTTCGTTTGACCCGACTTTTTACACTTTTAATACGACTTTTTATACTTTTTAGCCTTTTATGACTTTTTAGCCTAACCACAATCTATATATATATAAAACCGAGAAGAGTCGAAAACCGAAATGAACGGTTGTGAAAACTAAAAAACGAATATTTCGGTTGCGGTTTTGGTTTTAGGCGAAAGCCAAACCAAATCGTGCACACCCCTACTTCTAGAGGTCACCCATCGTGAAATTGCTTCCATTCAAACACTCAAAACTATAGAGTTGTCTTCTCATGTCGATTAACTGCACCTTAATTTTCTCACATTAACACAAGACTTACCAGATTTCAACACAATTAAGCGGATCTCAACGATCCATTTGGGTTTTTTTGTAAATAATGCATCAAGATTGAAAAGGACTCTACATGAAGTTGGGGAAGCTTTGATACCTCCACCAAGCTCTCCGCAATACATTCAAAATCAAGCGAGAACAAAAACATTAAACCAAACAAAAACACTTAAAACCCTCCCGTATCTAAAAAGACGATTCACAAAGATATGATATTGATCCTACGACCACTTCCTCCCGATCGTTATGTAACTTTTGCTAATATTTACACCAGAAACGTGAAGGTGAAGGAGGGTGTGAATCTATGCATACCAAAACTCACGCTAGAAATCAATAATAGGCTCGCCAAGTGTAAGATTACGTTCCAAAGTCCATGACAAATCAAACAGCTTTGCGGTAACAAACTTGAAGATTTTATTTACGTTTATGTTGTAAGTGGCGCTCGAGAAGAACAACGTTGCGTTTATGGCTTTCGCGTAAGCTCTTGCCTGTAAAATAAACAATAATATGAAATTATTTTCACATGGTAATACAATGTACATCATTAAAATTCAACTTTTAGTAAAGGGTGTAAGTTTCCTCTCATGATGCCGGCGACTCTTGTGACAAAATTCAAGATTGGAGGTGGGATAATTACAGAACATTCTTTTAGAAGCTAGCGATAGGTGTCACGTCATTTTCATTATGAAGAGGTCAATGTTGTTAGTCTAAAAATCAAATTTGACTTTAAAGTTTAAAGGTCAAATGTCCCTTTCAATCATAATGGTAGTTTAATTCTTTATTTAAAAAAACTTAACTATCTAAATCATAATATTGAATTTTTTTTAACGGCATCTAAATCATAATAATAATATTAATAGTTTAATACCATGTCTCATTTCCGTCGGATATTTATTACCCATTAGTCATTACTCACGAAGTTCTCAGCTAAACCTGTTTAAGACCTTGAGTAGTTAACTCAGATGTTCTTACCAAACCCGATCTTTAAGTTAACATAAAGCTATTCAAGATATTAACTTATCAACTTGACTAAATATTTTATTACTTTTAATAATTAAAATTTTGTAACAAATTTTAGATACCATTTATTATATGTTTTCAAATATATAGTCGATGTACTCGGTCTAGACGCATGTAAACGAGTTCAGGTAATCATGCAGATGTCACATAATACCATACCATCACATCGGTGAAAAGTTTCGTAACTAATCTCAAAACCGAAACCCATTCAAAAGAATCAAAACGTTTTGGTTTCGGATTTTCTTGTGAGGTTTTAGGTGTTTTGGGTTCTTTTATCATCCCGTCTCAAAATAACCCATTAACCCGTATGAAGTAGTTATAGTGCACTAGTGAACATGAAAAATTATTTAAACTTAATATGAACAAAAGGAACGATTAATATCACCTCACTTGCGATCGTCCACTGTAAATCTAAAGGAAGCTGGACAAATTCATCAAATTTGCTCCCGATCATAACTGGAATCGCGGTCTAAAAGATTCAAACAAGCAATTAATTAGACAATTAATAGAGAAACCGAAAATCTTTCAAAATATATATTTCTTTAGATATAGTTATACCCACCTGGTTATAGTTCCTTGCTTGTTGATGCCAGTTGATAACACTGAACAAAACACAAAATGAACAAAATTTCAACAATTACTTACAAATATAGATAAATAGATACAAGATGAATACTTATATACCCACATACCTATTAAGCGTCCGACGACTTGTTAGATCAAACATGAACAAAATCGCAACAGAGTCCTTACAAGATGTAGGAATCAGAGTCCTTGAATCACAATCTATGAACATAAGAAATTAATAGTTAGAGAATAAAATAATATATAAATCTTCATTTTTAAAAAATATATATATTCTTGATTACCTGGATATAATGCATCACCACTAACTTCCCATATGTTATAGGAAATTCTGGCTCCTTTGATACAAAGGGTTTTATCCATATGATGTATTCTTTTAGACGGTAATTCTTCTTGATCATTTTCTTTCCCAATGTATTTTGCCTTCAGTAAAAAAAGGATCAGGAGGTTAATTTCAAAGTTTCAAGAGAAGTTCAATTAAAAATAAAATATTGGTGTTTATTTTATAAATAATTTTTTTTAGCCTTTTGAGAAAAAATATGGGTTATTTAATTCATTTATTACAAAAAATCCTATACAAAGGTAAAACAAGTATACCTATTTATTTTCAACTATAATATACATTAACGTTCATGATTATAAAGTAAACAATGTTGAGTTGCAAAAATGCGTATTTGATTCATGTTGTTTGATTTAGAATTTTAGAGATTAGAACCCAACAAAATGATTGAGAGGTGTTTATGGTCTGGTCAAACTCAAATAATAACGGTTCCAGTCTAATTTTTCAATAAATTAATTTAATTTAGAAGATTAAAAACCTTTACAAATGATTTAATCCGTAATTATTACCTTAAATTAAATCATCAACAATTAAAGTTTCGAGATTTAATTAAAACCGGTAATTTGATGATTTTTTTTACCAACAAAATGAGCAACTTTACATAACATTTCAACATTTACCAACACAATGCGTAATTTATTTTTGGTAAGATTTCCAAAAAATATAATCCAAAACACAATTAAAAAATCCCACAAATAATACTAACCAAGAAGCTTGTTTTGCCGATTTGGTGATCACCCATCAGACTGATCTTCAACGATACCAGATCAGATGCATCTTGATCATGATCAGAGCCGCCGGAATATGACGTCATTTCACCGGAAGTGAACCGATCGCTACCAGAGACTGTCATTTCTCTTGACGGAGACCGGCGGCACACGGTGGCCATATCAATCGTCGTCCCGCTATCAGCCGGAGAAATACACCGATGTGACGTCGGGATCAAATGACCGGATCCAGAACTTAACAATTGCCGATACCGGATTGATTTTCCGATCCAACAGGCAAGAATTTGGCACCACAAAGATCGAGCACATCGCCGAAGAAAAGCAACACGCCACATGATTGTTCTCTTGAGGTTTAATCCCCACATTTTTCTGCTAATTTGATTCATTTCTTCAAATTTATGAAATCTTTTGTATGAAAAGTTGAAATGACTCAAACGAGATTGATGGGCTATGAAGAAAGTGTTATTATATATGTGGGGTTTTGAGGGTGTGTTTTTCATTTTTTAATTTATACTAATTGATTTTAAAGTCACTATACGAATTGGCCTCATGATAACATTGTGTGGTGTTTGTTTTGATAAGGTTAAATGTTTAAATCTCGTGATAAACAAATGATAAAAGTTTTTAGAATGCACGAGTTTTTTTTAGGATAACCAAATGTTTGGTTTTTTAATATAAGGTTAATAATTCATTGGTTAATAAATATTCATAATTTTGTACCAATAACAAACATATCTATAAAAACAAGCATATCTCTCACTTTTATTGTCAAGGAAAAATATTTTACATAATCCTCATTAATTTAAACATAATTTACACTTGATTCTGCTTACATGAAATGTAAGTATTCTCGTTTATCTTACAATCATCATTGTAAGTAAAATTAAATGTAAATAAATGATAACTGAGATTATTATTGACAACAATAATAAAAAAAATCAGAAGTTTTGTTGATTAAATCGTAAGTACTTATTATTATGACTTATAATCTGAGTTGTTAAATTAAATTTGTTTTCAACTTATTTATGTTTTTTAGAAATTTTATAATTTTTGGGGAATGGAAAATTTAATAAAAAATGTATAGTTAACAACCGTCGGATTGGTGACGGTGACCGTGTAATAGGGACATTTGACCGGATATTTAGGAAGCCTTATGTGGTAATCACGTATGGTGTCAATTTGCACTTGGCCGGCTTTCCGGTAGCTTTCAGTTATTTTATATTTTTGTCTATATAAAATTTAATCATGTGTGCTATCTTCATTTCTAAAGGAAATTAAAAAAAAAAAACTTTTATAAAAATATATATCTAACCATAATAAATGATTTGTCACATGAAAATGTCATAATTTTTTGAACTTTTTTTATAACTTTTATTTTATCTTAAATTAAAAAATAGATTTAAATATCAAAATCATTTAAATTTGTTATTATCTAATTAATTATTTCCCTGAAGTTTGCGATATTTAACAGTTTCAGTCAACCGCCTTTCAAGTCTTAATAACTTTTGTCCTTAACATTTTATGTCTTAAAATTTAGTTCATAACGTTCCGAATCTTAACAGTTTTTTGTTAAGGGTTTAATAACAAAAACTGTTAAAACTTCAAACGTTACGGACAAAAACTGCTAAGGGGTGTACTGAAACTATTAAGCCTTGCAAATTTTAGAGATGAAATCACAGTTTACTCAATTTATTTTTTAACAGTAAATAGTGTGGCCACCCGGCCTCACCTTGGCAAACATATCAGCCTCCTGCCCAGCGAAAACTCTATTTAAATGTTAAATTTAACTATTCTTTAATTTGTATATTTACCAACTAAAATTAACGAATTTGTTTTTAAAAAGTAATGACTAATGTTAAAACCTCAAACCATAATTTGTAGTTTTAAAAGTGTCAAACATTTATTTGTTTCGAGTGCTTACAACATAGTAAATTAATATGTATATGCAATGATTCAAAGATAACAAATTTAAGTGTCGATTATTTAACATCGTGTAATACACGTGTTTTAAGCTACTAAAATAGTAAACATTTTAAAACACAATAGCATATTCTAGAGGGTTGTTAAGATAACTATATTAGAAATTATGAATGATATGATGCGTACTGTTTGGCAGATTATATCTGCTTCTAATAAACCATACCAAAAAATGACACATGTCATTTTATTATTTTTTTCAAGATTTTTTTATTATTTAAAGTAATTAGATTAATATTTTGAATTCTTTTAAACTTTATATTATCTTAAAATATAAAATAGTTTAAATTTGTTACTATCTAATTAAGTATTATCTTATATATTTAAAAAATTAAAGTGCATTTTTTTATTCATTAGGTTTGTAATATCTAACAGTTTTAGTCCACCGTTAACAGAAACGATCTCTAATGTTTCAAGTCTTATCAATTTCCATCCATAAAGTTTCAAGTCTTAAATTTCCTATCCCTCACGTTTCAAGTCTTAACAGTTTTCGTCCATAACATTTTAGGTATTAACAGTTTTCGTTCCTAACGTTTCACATCTTAACATTTTTCTGTTAAAGGTTTAATGACAAAAACTGTTAAGACTTGAAATGTTGGTGACGAAACTATTAAGGGTGGACTAAAACTATTTTAGTCTTGAAAATCTTAGAGACGAAACCACAGTTACTGTATTTGAATTTTAAATTTGATGTTTTTTTTTAATTTTTATAATTATTTACTAACTTTATGGAATATATATTTAAAAAGTTATAATGAATAATTTAAATTCTCAAATCATACTTTATAATTATAAAAGTGTCAAACATTTATTTTTTGAGTGTTTACAACATAGTAACTTAATATATATATGCAATGATTCAATAATAAAATTTTAAGTGTCGTTTATATAAACTCGTGTAATACACGGGTTTTAGGCTAGTATACTAATATACATAAAAATACTGTGAAAAGGTGTGAGTATTTTAAACAAAACCACTTCACTAATTCTCGAAACCCAACATCTTTTTCCGTTGTTTCAATATCTTTATCTTTATCTTTATTTTTATCTTTAGAAAAACGATAAGGAACATAAAAGATTTACAGAAAACACAACACGTATGCCATACAATGAAGTTAACATTACTTTTATAAAATATTGTAGGTTGTTATAAAAAACACCTCATGTATTTGTATAACGTGCATGCTTTTGATATCTCATACCGTAGTTTGTTTATGTTACGCGTATAGATATGCCAGATCATATATGATCAATAATTGTATTACTTGTGAGGGTAATTATGTTGTTTTATATTATAATAAAATATGGGAAGGTGGCCAATTAAATATATGTAGTTAGTTTGGAAGTAAGCATAGTAGTCTAGACCGAATGTAGGCCATGTGGCGAACTTCATCAATAGGAATACATTAATATAAACCTTCATAGTTCATACATGTGTAATGAAAGCATAGTTAGGTTGTCGTTAAATTATTTCTAGTGTTTTTAATGCAACTTATGTTCTTGTTCCTTTTTTTTTTAATTTAACGTGTTGTAATTTTTCATAATTTATAACCTACACGCTACAACTTCCTTAACTATGCAAAGATGTCCAATTCTTAACAACCATTTTAAACAAATTTACAATGAGAGTCAAACTCAATTTTAATAATTCAAACAACACATTAGCAAACAATAATTCATACTATCACTTTGCAAAAGAATATTTCTAGCTATTACTTTGGTTATCAATAACAATACCAAAAGCAAAGTTATCAAAGATTTCACTTAATTTACAAATAATTTTTACTCGAATTGACATACGTTTTTGTAATTCATTTAATTATCATTTTGATAGAAAATGAGAGCAAAGCAAAGTTAAAATCTTTGATAATTCTGCAAACGAGATTGCTATTGACAATCAAAGTTATACTTAAAGATTATTCTTAGACACAATAATAGCTTAGATTATTATTAACCCAATAGTGTGGATTATTAAAATCCATTTTGCGTTGTCCAGAAAACTCCAAAGAAACCTACTACAATATAAATAAAATGAATTTAACTCTGAACTCTGCCCAAATCTATGGCATCATACAATTGATTTCTAGTAAATACAGAGTATATATAACTACAACTAGTGAGAATATACATATACAAAAGCATGCAACAACATATCCCATTCTGCTAAAGAACATAAATTTGGATCATTTTCATATGTTCCTCTAAACTTACAAAATATAATATTTCATCGCACCTTATGCATCAAGATATATGAAATTCCCCCGTTTAGTTTAACCAGGCGAATCATTATCCCCGTTAACTTGTCGCTTATTTCGCCTCAACATTTCCTTTATTTCGGCTTCTTTCTTATCATAAAACTCAATCAAATCTTTAAAACTCGTGGACCGTAACGTTCTCCTCGAACTCCGTCTTGCGGAGTCAGGTTCAGGAACCTCGCGTGGTTCTTCTACATCGGGGTTGAAACGTCGGTACTGACAAAACACTCTACAAAAATAGATACCAAGAGAAATGGAACACGCGATCCCACATATGAGAAACAAACCCCAAAAACTACTTAAAGAAAGACTATTAGTGTCTATTTCTGTAGCTTGAGGACAAGAAATTGAGGATAACCATTTGTCGTGGATTCTTTGTAAGTCCCCGTTTTCGGATAGTTGGAGAATCGCGGTTGATAAATCGAGTGCTAGCGGAGAATCCCTTTGAAATGCCTGAAATTTTTACAAATTTGATTAAAATTTTAATATTGGAATAAAGGATGTGAACATTATGTTGGTTTGGGAAAGTAAAGAGACATTTAAATATTTAATAACCGCAACCAATTTTCAGTGGATAACTGCAAGAACCGCATAAACATCTGACATGTATTGCTTTAAATGTGATACTTAAGGCGGTTATGTCACATACAAGTGTTTATATAGTTCTCTACTTAGAATTGGTTTTGTATCAAACATGCCCCCAAGAAAGTAACTAACTTTGGTCAACTTTTTGAAAACCAATTATGGTAATTCGTAACTAGAACTTAAAAGTTGTTTCATCTTTTTTATGCAATTAACCTGAAATCTTTATTGACTACGTAAAACTGAAGAAAAAAGGAGATTCATATGCTAAATCTTGTTTAAATTATAAAACTAATAATTTGACTTTTGAGGTCAAACATATTGGTTTTGACTATGAAATTGATGCATATTCTTATGAAGTTTTCAAAATTAGGTTAGATAATAATCAGAAAAAAACCAAATGAGACTACACCCAAAAAAATCAGGTGTTAATACCAAACTCTAAATCAAGTTTCAATTTGAAAAGCTTAAAGTTGACCAATTGACTTTCGGGTCAAAGGCTCCTAGATAACTGACACTACAAGTAATCGAATTTCAAACTTAGGAAAAAATATATAAAGATGGTTCTAACCCAGTGAAAGAAATCTTTGAAATTCAAATTTTAGAAAGTTTAACGTTTGACCATAAGAAGTCAAACCAAAAAAGTCAAAGTCAAAACAAAAAGAAACTTACAAATCCCCAACCGCTTTTCGTGAACTCTTGACCAACAACCCTGAATTCACACTTTGTGTAACTCATAAAAACCTCAACATAAGGAAGCTCATCAACAATGGCAGCAACACCACCTCGGTTTGGACCAAGACGAAGGGCATTTATGTAATCTGTTGTATCTTTCAACATTTTAATTCTAGATTCTGCAATATTAAGTTCTTGGATCAAATAATTATACGCAAATGACCCGTCTTGAATTCCAATAGGATCATTACTTGAAATCATCCCATCTATCCCCTCGATTCGTGAAGTCAACTGTTGAACGGTGAGGATTGAAGTCAAACTTGCAGTGTAGCTTGAATTGATGATCAACACCACAAATAACCACAAGAGTAACACGAATCTTCCCAAAGTGCTAACCGTGTTCTCCCCTACATGAACAACATATTACTATTGTAATTATTATTTATGAGATAATTAGATGCTTAAAATTTTGGCAAATGCTAATTATTTAAAAATTTAATCCAAAAAACGGCATTTTTGTGAGAAAATCAGACAATTTTTTTTTTAACAGCAACACCTAAATTTCTTAGGATAAAAAGGTTACAAGTCAAAAACAGTCTTCTTGTCGATTTTAACTTATGAGATTATAAGTATAAATTTATTTATTAGATAATCAGATGTTTAGATTTTTGGCAAATGCTAATTAATTAAAAATTTATTGGATAAAATTATAAAAACCGACATTTTTGTGAGAAAATTATACTATTTTTTTTAACACCACCACCTAGATTTTCTAGAATAAAATCACCACAACCTGTAGGATTCGAACCGACAACCATTTGTTTGGAGACACATTTATAACAATTTTGTCCTCAAGGTTTGCAAGGTTTAATAGAAACCGTCCTTAACATTTAAAGTCTTAACGGTTTTTGTCCCTTCATTTAACTTTCTTTAGTCACCCCCACGTGCCTCTCATGTGAGGGGTATTTTTGTCACTTTTTTTATTTTATTTTTATCTTTTATTCAAGCGTGAGGGGCATGTGGGGGGTTTTGGGGGGGGGGACCAACGGAGGTTAAAGGAAGGGATAGAAAATGTTAAGACCTGAAACGTTAGGGATAAAATCTGTTAAAGTTGGACTGAAACTGTTAAGCCTTGCAAACCTCAAGGGTGAAAACTACGGTTTCCTCTAACAAATTTATAACGAACGGATTATACTTACGGTGTGAAAAGAACATAGTTGAGAAACTAAACCAGAAAATTGTAATAATTTGTTGACTCGGGGGCCCACGAAACTCATGATTGAAACGATGTTCAAGAATCCAAACAACAAATCCAACAAGAAGAAAGAAGCCACCGGTGACGAGCCACATTTCAAAGGTGAACGGTCTGAGAAAAGCCCATGGGCTTGTTTTTGATTTATTTACGGGAACAACGATCACAAGGCCCGATTCCATGTAAGGCTGCGTGAAGTCAACTATTCTTGTTCGGTTTGTAGTAATTGTAACATCTCCAACTGCTGCATCATATGTCTGAAAAACAAGGTAGATCAATTGTAGATGTTGACTTTATTGGTCAAAATTAAGACTTACAAACTTCAAATGTTCTGGTGCTGATTCAAGAAACGTTTTTTGCGCGTTAGTAGTAGAGTTTAAAATGTTAAGCATTAAGTTTTAAACGTTAGGAAGTGTTATTCAAATTATGAAATCAATATCAAATTAGTTGACCTCAAAAGTCAAACTGGTGAGTAAACCATTGTTGAACAAGAAATTTGGAATTCAAGCAGGAATTTAACTTTTGGGACATATGATACAAATCAAACTGCAAATCAAGTTTCTCTCGTATCAACTCAAATTTACATTCTTACAGACTTTGAGTAAACTTAAGATAAGTATGGTTACAATTACAATTCTGAAACAAAAAGTTTCTTTTCTTACAGTGGTATTATTAAAGTTACAAAATGATTGATTCATAGTAAATGTTAACTAGTCTAATTTTGGTTATGAAATCATTACGAGAGTTGACCTCAAAAGTCAAACTCTGTATGTGTATGAGTAGATCAATGTTAAGCAAGAAATTGGACTTCAAGCAAAAAACTTACATTTAACTATTTAAGAGACATTAAACTCAAAAGGCAAATCTAGTTTATTTCATATTAAGTCAAATTTGCAAACTTTGACTTTGAGGTCAAAAAAATGTCACCACAAAGTCAAAACTGATATTGTTCAATTTCTGTTCCAGAAATATAACTTTTCCTGTTTGTGGTCATCACGTTTAGCAGATTAATGATATATTTCTGAAACATTATCAAGTTTTTTTATAGTTATGAAAAAAATAAGAGACTGTTTGACCACGAGAGTCGAACTATGTAACGAGTAAGTTAATGCTGAATAAGAAAAACTAGAAATCAATCAAGAACTTACACTTCAGTATAGGATCCAAACAAAAAAGTAAATTACGTTCAGGTATGCATACTTTGACTTTTAAGGTCAAAATGAAGATTTAAAAAACGTAAAATTAAAACGGTTCCAGTTACGGCTCCAAAACATGTTTTCTCCCTTTTCAAAGTTTCAATTACAAATTTTAACACGCTAATAATAGATATATCAAACATTAACAGCATTACTTAAAACTATTAGATCAAAAACAGAAAAGTTGACCTCAAAAGTCAAACACCATATGCAACTAAACAAGAACTTACATTGTCAGCAACAGCAGCCACAAGATTACTATAGCTCGGGTTTCGAACACCATCTCCGTACAAAATGTATGTTCGAGGCACAGGGTAAGATAGCAAATTCACAGCAGCTTCAAAAACATCAATACTATACCCGCGTACGCCTTGTGGGGACCGCACATCTTTCGTGACAACCTCTTTGTAACTATGCCTATACGGTACCACAATCCGTAATGGTCTCCCATTGTTCGGGAACACCCATCCACGCGGTTTCACACTCGTGTCACCGGGCCAAATTACACTATAAAGACGTTTAATATTACTCGACCCGTTTAAAGATTTTGGATCCTGTTTTTCAGGAGAAGTTAGCGATAAGCCCGAAAGGTTTGACCAATATCCAATGGTTCGAAAACCGGTACCGACCATGTTAAGAATATCATAAGCGGGATGGACCAGATTTCTATCTTGATCGAACCGAACTTCGCCTGTTAAACCGGTGAAGTTGGTTGATAGAATCGTTTGGAGTAACTGTGGACCCTCGGTGAACATCTTAAGCGCTGAGAATCGAAGCTCGGACCCGTTGGTGTTTTGAAGGTTCGGGTCGGGTGAAAAGGTGATAGTTTCGCCGGATTTCAAGAACGCGTCAAGAGCGCGCGCGAGTAACCATACCGAATCATAAGCGTACAGAGCATACGAATTAAAACTCGAGGTTTGTTTCGATTTAATGTTTATCCATTTTTTCGCGAAAGATTTCTTCAAATCCGAGTCAGGCGTGTGTTGTCTGAGGGACAACACACCCTGTAAAAGCGTTGAGGCGGTGGAGTCTGGTGACTCCACTGACTCGGATGGATCGGATGGATCCAGCACAGCTGGAAGCCATTCGGTCGTGATCCAGACGTAACCACTCGTCATCATTCCGAGCTTTTTTGCAACCGAGAAAATCTCGAGACCTGTGTCAGGATTCACATGCACAACATAAACACGCGACTCCATCAAATTAACCGTTGTCAAAGCCTCACTTACGTCGTCTGCTGACGAATGTGGCGTAAGAGCGGCTTTGTACGCGATTTTGGCCCGTTTCTGGGCCAACCAATCACCCAAAGACGAAATCCCGTTTCGACCGTAATCATCGTCAACGTAAATGGCGATTACTTCTTTCCATTCGAAGTAACTAATCATGTCGGCTATGGCCGACATTTGGTAGTAATCGTTTTGTGTGGTTCGGATAAAATAAGGATATTGGAGAGATGCTAGTGTCGGGTCGGTTGCACCGAATGACAATAATGGTACGTGAAGCTCGTTGACGACGTGCGAGATAACGTGTGCGATTGTCGACGATTGTGGCCCGATTGCAACTACTACATTTTTCTCCATTAGCTCCATTGCTACAATCAAAATATCAAAAATTGAGCAAAACATCAACAACAATACTTATCAACTAGCTTGCAACTTAAAAAATCCCTTGAAAAAACTCATTACAAACAAGATATAGGATTAGGATTTAATAAAAAAAAACTCGCTCCATGTAAACAAAAAAGGACCAAATTTATAAAAAAATTTCATTCCAGCATATTTTAGTTAGTGAATAAGATTACATTATAAGAATTATAAATATTTTAACTTATTTCTAAATTCTATAGACCAATTACTGCTTACTTGTCAATACTAACTTATTTCTAAACCGAGTCGACTCGACTGGTTTATTTATGAACCAAGCTTAGCACGAGCTGAATAAAAAAACCCTAATCAAGAAGAATCTTTCACATTTGAATCCAAACTATTATGTTTTCTCGAGAATCATTTTAAAGAAAGTTAAATTTTACCCAGAAAAAACAACTTATCTTCATATGAATTTTAAAATTATTAGCCAAAATGTAACATGAACAGAGCATTTACCTTCAACGGTGCCAAGAAATCCACTGCAGTTTGTGTCATGTAAAATGAGATTCAAATGAGTTTCACCAAGAACAGATGTATCAGAATTTACATCATCAACAGCAGCTAGAATTGCAGGCTTCACAGACCTTCCAATAACCGAATTCACTGTTAACAAAGCTCCAATATTCACAACTTTAGGTCTTCTTGATGATGATGAAGACGATGGTGGTGATGATGATGAATTTCCAGTTATACCCTCACCCGCCACCGTCAGCATAACCCATATGCTAAAAAGCAAAAAAAACACAAATTTTCTCATCTTTTGAAAAACACCCTTTTGAAATTTGAGTCAAGTGGAGCTGAAATCTTGATTTTTGGACCAAAAATCAAGAATTTCAAGACGGTACGCAAGTTAATCTACCATAGGTGTTGATAGATGTGGATACCCATGATGGAAAACGGAGATTTTATTAAAAAAAATAGAAAAATAAGGTTTTGGGTATGGAGAAATGGTGCAGATTCTTTGAAATGATTATGTAGTCAATCCGAAGAAGATATTTAAACCTAAAATAGCAGCGTAAACTTCTGTGATTAACATTAAAATAATTGTAAAAAGAAATGTCAAATGATGAAGAAATTGATGTTGGTGAGTTGAAGATCTACATGGAGAGGGAGAGGAGTGAGGAGTGAGAGAAAGAATGAGCAGATTGCCTTAAAGTTTTATAGACCAAACATCTTCCTCACATTACTAAAGATTTTATAATACTTTTTTGTTAGTTAATTAAATATAAAGTTAAAAAGTATTAGTGATTTTTGTCTCTATTACATATATAGTTTATTACTAAGTATGATACATGAGGTTTGAGATTTATTATAAAATGATACACTGAATAGCCCTACATTTGTTCTTTGAAAAAATGTTTCTCAGTCTTAAGTTCTTAACAACTATACCAAACATCACTAATTCAAATAACACAAGTAGACATATCTAATGCAAGTTATGGGACCATGAATGCACCTCATCTCATTGAAGAGCATTCATGTTGGCTCTTTCATGTTCACATTTATTTCAAATCTCTAAATTATAAGAAACACAATAAATTACATTAAATCTTATTGTCACATTTGGTGCTTTATCCTTTTCTTCGTCTTTTAGATTTTGAAGAGTAACGTTGTGTGACAAAAAGTTAATGATAAAAGAACTAAAAATATTATTAAACTAAGACATGGGACATGTAATGTGAGAGATTTTTAGAGAATAATATATTACATTATGAGACATTGGTTTTAGTTAATCTATAAGGATCAGAGGGAGAACCAACTATAAATGCTCAAAAACCTATTAAACTCTTATTGTTAAAACTTTACAAACGAACAACAAAATATACAAACACTACCCTCAATGCAACATGCGACAAATCCACTAGTTACTCTGTAGTGTAACATGTGGCAGTTTTTCACAGTGTACAATTTGTGCAATGCCAAGAGTATAACTTTTTCTAAAATATCACCCTTCAAGGGACACATAGCTTTCAAGTTTCAAATTCCAACTAGAAGTGTTCTAACATTTGTATATGCATTGCTAAACATGTTCATGCATCTAGACACTATAACATCCTTTAAAAATACATATTGGTTCATGAGTAAAAGCCCCTCAATTAAAGCTTAAAACCAAAATGATTCATTAATGAACAACATATAAGCTTCAAAATCTTTCAGCCTTTGCAGTGAGGAGTTATCTTGCCGTCAATACCACCCCCTTTTTATTCGGGTTGATGTTTTGGGTTCTAAATTGGGTAAAGAGAACAAAGAAAGTAGGGTTTGAATGGTGAAGTGAGTTTGGTAGTTTTGATGGTTTTACTTTTAAGTTATATTACAACTTTACAGGTATTTTGGGTTGTTTTCACTTTTGACTTATTTGAGTATAAATAAGATGATAAAATCTAAATGAATTTAACTAAAAATTTAGTTCAATTTAGTTGTCCCCTTCCTTTAGGTTAAAAAAACTAGAATTTTATTTTTTATGATCGAAGATGACAATTTCTTCTGCATATATTACTCTATAATATATTTTTGTCGATGCTATGAATAATAAGCTGATAAATAAAATAATAGAATAAGTAAACAAAACAAAATTATATTAACTAGACTAAATTACAAAATTCGTCCTTTATATGTAGGTGTTTTATGGAACTCATCATTTTCGAAAAATAGCTACACGAAAGATCCTTTTTTTTTTAAATTTATCACATTTTTTGTCCTTTAAACTAACAAAAGTTAAGTTATTCAGTTAGTTTACACTAAATGACCTTTTTGCCCTTATTTATTAAAGGACCTAAAATGTAATTCTCACTAATATTTTAATTTCAGTCTTTTTATTTATATTTTTTCATTTTACTATTTTTTTATATTATTTATTAATTGACTTTAGTTTTTAAGTAATTTACAGTAAAACTTAGCTTTTTAATCAAGATTTTAAAATTTAAGTTTTGTCTTTATCTTTATGTTTTGAGTTATTTAGCTTGTTTTCTTTTTGTCTTTTCAAATACATGTAACACCAAATCTTTGATTAAATCATATTAATTACTTACAATCTTTGATTAAAATAACAAGTTTAAGAATTAACATGATTTAAGATGAGTTCCATAAAACAACTACATAGACGAATTTTGTAATTTAGTCTATTAACTAATAAGAAAAATGAACAAAGGGGTATTTGTCCCAATAGTACCTTGTGTATTTCTTGAATGAGATGTCACAGGTTGGCGTCTCACTCAGAGCAAAAAACTTTAGGGTGAGCCAGGAGGTTTTCCCTACAAAGTGTGTTTCCTCCTGGATTGGTGAAACGAGGTCGTCATGCTTTCAACGATTCGCTTGATGAAAGGTTGATCTGTTACTCATGATAAGACTAGATGACCACGCTATTCTCTGCAAAAAAAAAATAATTATAAAAAAGAAAATAAACTTTAATATCGGTATTTAGCTTCTTTTTTTTAACAGAAAATAGCACGGCCACCCGGCCTCACCCTGGCAAACATATCAGCTTTTCACTCAGCGAAATCGCTGAAAGCGTGGCGACCCCGCCCCACCATACAGGAGGAAACCCACTTTGTGGGTAAACCTCCTTGCTCACCCAAGAGTTTTTTTTTTTTCTCTGAGTAAGACTCTAACCTGTGACCTCCATTTAAAAAGTACTCAAGATACCATTGATAATACTGGTATTTAACTATTAAATGCTGCCAAAAGTCTTTAACTATTAAATGCTGTCAAAAGTCTTTAGAATAGTACATGTGAACCAATACCAGTACATTAAATGTGTTTCAACCGATCCTTATCCTAGCTAGCTGTGTTGCAGCAGCCCTAAAAAGGTAAAAAAAATTCAAAAATGATTGAAATTTCACCCAAGAAATTCTTCTATTAATATGATTGTTAACCTTTAACTCAAACTTAAGTCTTGAGCCTAATCAGTATCTTTTAAGTGATAATTAACTTTTGTGTTGGGTTGGGTTGGGTTCATCCTAACACCAATTAAAGCTTGCCACGTAAAATATTTATGAGATTAGTTAACAAGATGTAGCATGGTGAAATTATTGGTCCCATATCTGAAGACATTTTGCCAGGTGGTATCGTTATCGGCTTATCACCATGTCTGAATCGATAACTTATGCTGGCTAAAAGAGCATGTATAATAAACATGTATCACTCATCTTCTAAAATATTTATCAAAAATTGGTGTTTTCCTTTATTTATTCTTAACCAATCTATCATCTCTTTTTTTAACCACTTTAATAAGAATAGTTCGTATTCTTAAATGTTTCTCTAAAACGTTCGCTACTTATATGTTTTAACATACATGCATGAAGACATGAAGTAATGAATACCAGACCGGTATAAGAGTATAAGACTGAATGAAGAATAAGTTGAGATGAAATTAACAAAACTCATCCCAATGATGCCGATTAATCGAATCAGTTCACATATCTTAACCAACTAGACTCCACTTAAAAACTTTTACTTTATACTTTACAACTTATAACGCGACAACCAAGTAACAGGGTAAAAAGGTTTATACTTTATAATGTGTTACCAGCAAAGAATCTTTCTTTTTTGCTATTAATAAATTACTCAAGTGTTCCCATATGTGTTTTATTCTTTGAGATTCCCAACCGCATCTCACGTACCAATTTGCATTTTCTTAGGTTTAATATTCGTATTTTTTACAGACAATATATATTAATATTCCGTTCATTTCATACACTTTGGATTGCATAATATATAAATGTCACATTGGAATATTGTATTATTGTAATATTTCGTATTCAATAATGTAAACAACAAAATAGAACATCATGCATATATTTATTTCCAATTCTAACTGCTTTCTCTTTTTAATTAGGGAAATATAATATCAGGTGAGAACTAAATAATTTAAAAATGAAAAACTTACTTTAACTATTGCTAAAAGATTTTAAAGTTATATATTAAAAGTATTAGGTTAGTTTTTCGTATAATAAACGAGTTGAATAAGAGTTACAATCTTAATTAAAAACAAATGTTATGATAAGATCTAATATATGGATTGAATAAGGAATACAATGTCAAATAAAAAAAAATATTTATCATATGATCTAACTATATGAAGACGTCGATCGTCACACTCCTCGCCGGGCGCGACCCGATCGGTAGCAGAATGCATCAAACGGCGGAAGCGAGTTTCATTTAAATAATAAATATTTACAGCAGCTTACGTGGATATGCAACTTTCACAACTTTTAAAAACTTTTTTTACAAAACATATTTACACTAATAATAAGATCCCAGTCCTCGTATTCTTCTGGCCCGAAGTTCCCGAACCCGTTTAGACTTCCCAGATGCGAATATCCAATGCCAACGTCTTCTTTAAGTCTCTAAACCTTGCGTAATCTTGTACTTGTCTAATGTATCCTGCATGCGAGGGGAAATAAACTTCAACAATGAAATTGTTGGTGAGTCGTAACCAGTAACTTTAAAACCTTTTTACATCTTTATTCTTCATAAACATATCATTCGTAATTCAATAATAACATTTAATTTAGCCCGAGCGCCCTTTTGGCACAAAACATTAAAACATAAAACATCATACATATATATTCATACTTTCGTTTCTTTGCAAATCATTGACACCCTTTTGGACACGAACCACAATAATTTAAAACAATATACATACTTTCGATTGATCTCATCTCGGCATCATTGGAACTAGATCGTAAAACTCTAAACATAAATATTTTTAGAAGTTTTAAGGTTTAGCTTTTATGGTTTGGATTTAGGGTTTAGGTTTAGGGTTTAACTTTTAGGGTTGAGATTTTATCTTCTAGGGTTTAGCTTTAAGGTTTCGGGTTTAGTGTTTTCATGTTAGGGTTCGACGAGCCAGTTCCAATGAATCTGAAATTAGCTCAATCGGAGTTTGTTTAAGTCGGTTCCCCGAGGTGCCCCAGCTTTTTAAGGTTCTAATAATGAACCTTTCCCTATGCATATATATATATATATATATATATATATATATATATATATATATATATTTTGTGGTTAGTCTAGAAAGTTATATAAG
>WOUH02000028.1:9910809-9937071 GCA_009936405.2 Stevia rebaudiana | reverse complement strand
AAAGTTTTTTTTATGTTTAAATGTTATTTCTATTTAATAAATATTAAATAAATGATGAGGTGGAAAATTGGGGAAAGCGGGGAAAAGTGGGAGGGTTGCAAGTGAAATGGGAAAAGTGGGGAAAGGTGGGAAAAGCTGATGTGGCGCTGATGTGGCAGTGGGGAAAAGTGGGAGGACTCCCTATGCCCTAAGTGATGGTTTACCTCTAGATTCAAGAATATATTAATCTGAAAAAAACACAGTAACCCATGATCAATGACATTTCCAATTTCTTGATGTATATTACACACAAAACATACATATACACACATCCATTTACACAATACATCTATGTATTAAATCCAAAATAAAACCTAGTTTTAAATGAGATCAAACAGTTGGAGAACCTTGAGGAATATCATCATCTTTCTTGAACATGTTCTTGATGGCTTCTTCTTTCTCATCAATAAAATCACAAAAATTAAACAACACACCATAACAACCCCTGCTTGATGATGATGCTTGGAATAAAGGCGAGTTCGGGTCTAACAATTGCTTTTGTTTATAGTAAATGTATTGGCGAACGGTTTGCAATAAGAACAAAACAAAAGCAGTGAGTGAGAAAATACCACAAATCATGTATAAACCATAAAAACTGCTCATTTGCAACTGATTCGGTTCGTTTTCAAAGCCAACGGTACTCGAACAACCTTTTTCACAAAACCATTTATCATGGATTTCTTGAAGCTTTCCGTTTTCGGAAAGTTGCATGATTGATAAAGATAGCGTGGTGGCAAGAGGCGAGTCTCTCTTGAACGCCTGAAATTCCAAAAGATTTTAAATTTTTTTAAAAATTGCTTATTCAACATTTCAACCAGGTTAATATAACAAAAGCATTTTCAAGTGTTTAGATGAAGAAAAGTGTATACCAAATAAAAATTAAAATATTAAAATAAAATTTGCTGATGTTATTCATTTATTATTGGTACAATGAAAGCCTGTTATAAACATACCACTAGTTTCACATGTTTGTTATAAATGTGAGTTTTCTGAAAGCAAGTTGCTATTTAAGTAAAAAGAAACAATAAGAGCTAATTACGTAATTACACTAACATGTAATCTAATTTCGTAATCTAATTTCACTTTATTATCATTGTATGCTTTAAAAAATGTTCTTTTTTCCTATTGAATGTAGCAATAACTGAATAACATACTTTCACTCGTTTACCATGTATGTAAATGACCTTCTATTGCAAGTAAAATGATAATTTGACACCAAAATCTTGATTATGTGACGTTGTATCACACGCCATCATTATAAGTGTCACATAATGTTACTTACAAAAAATGGTCAAATATTGAGAGTATACTACATTCAACGAAAAAAAAACTTATCTTTTTTTACATACAACGATCAAAGGGTATAGTAAGTTTTGTTTTGATGTAATCAACTAAAAAAATAAAGAGTAAAGTGTCATTTTAGTCCTAGTGATATGCGAAAGTTGTCACTTTGATCCTTGTGTTATGAATCTTGCTATTTGGGTCCCTAGATTTTTTAATTGTTGTCAATCTAGTCCCTCTTCAGTCGGTGTCTCTTTTTATTTAGGGACAAGATTGAAAACATTTAACAAATCCAGGGACCTAAATGACTTGATTGACAACAATTAACAAATCCAGGGACCCAAATGACGAGATTCATAGCGCGGGGATCAAAGTGGCAACTTTTGCATATAACCAGGGACCAAAATGTCACTTTACTCAAAAATAAATTACCTTACTAAAAACAAGAAATCAAAATAAGGTAAAACAATGGAAGTAAGTTACTTACAAATCCCCACCCGCTTCTAGTAAACGGTTGACCAACAATGCCAAAATCATGATGATCCAAAAGAAACAACTCAACATAAGGAAGCTCATCAACAATGGCTGCAACCCCGCCATTATGTGGGCCCAACCGCAACGCTTTATCATATTCATCCGGTGACCCGAGTGGAACAAGGCTAGATCTAGGAACAAAAAGACTTTCAGCCAAATAAGTATACGCGAATGATCCAACTTGGTACCCGATTGGCAAACGGGTCGCCACTAAACTATCGATTCCTGTGATTGGTGATGAAAGTTGTTCGACCGTAAGAATGGATGTTAAGCTTGCAGTGTAGCTTGATGTTATCACCATTAATAAAAATAGCCATACCACCATTACCAATCGTCCAAGCGGGCTAATTGTATCTTCCTCTGCAATTTTTATAATTAATGAATAATTAATAATGATAATTTATTAATATATTAAAGGATATTGTGTGTAAAGGCTTCCTAAGCATTCAACTTTTTAACAAATAAGGTCACCTGTTTATTGAAACTAATTTATAGGCCACTTAAGTATGTATTTGGTTTCAGTTATACTAATTCCGACCAAAATTATGACAAATGACGAAAACGACCTTACCTTTGATCAGATGCCTACTTGTTATAGGTTAAAGTCGTCGTCTTTTATAGAAAAAAATAAAATGGAAGCGTATTTTCATTATCGGGTATTTTTATTTTAAAAATCCCATTACACTATCACCATTTTTATTTATGTGGAATAATTGTATCTTCCTCTACAAACTTATCATTTAATTAAACAAATTGTAAACTTTTTATGATTTTAGCACCCAACTTTAAACCATCCTACAATTTGCTACTCATTAGCAACCTAGTTGCATATCATTAATGATTGTAGCAACAAATGACCGTTAGCATGTAATCTTTTTGCTGATTTTTCAAAGAGTGTCGACGCAGTATATTATTTGTCAAAATAGGGAATATATATATGTTATGTGTTTAAATATAACAAAAAGATAATTTCTTCAAAGTGGAAACATCTTTTCAATAACATTTATTTTTCATATGCCACATCATCAATTGACAATTAAATTAGCTAAAATGAGATTGGTAGCAAAAATTAGTAATTAAGTGTAAGTTTGTTTCTAATTTACGCCAAGTTCAAACTTGGTATAGATAAAACCACATGAATACTCTTTGTTATAGGCTTCATTATAGGGGATAGTTCCGATACAAACCATGTTTTTCATAAAAACTATGAGAACCAAAGTGCTATTATAAATAATAAAGTGCTATCATAATATCTTCTCATTTTTTTCGTAAAAATATGAAATCCAAAGTGATAGTATAAATAACAATGTGCTATTGTAATATTTTCACAATGATACGTTTGTATATAGAACATAACTTTTAATAATAGCACTTTGTTATTTATAAATGTTATTTTGTCAAAATTATGAGATTCAAAGTGATAATATGAATAACCAGGTGTTATAGTAACATTTTTACAATGCTATGATGGTGTATAACCTTATTTTTGTATTAGCACCTTGTTATTTATAATAACATTTTGGTTTTTACGTTTTTACAAAAAATAGAGTTTGCATTTGATCCTACTCCTTCATTATATGTTATTGCTATTATTAAAGAAATTATGATAACGAAATAAAAGATTAAGTAATGCTTACGATTTCGCTTGAATAGAGTTGAGAAACTAAACCTGCAAAACAAATAATTGTAGGTCAGCATTCTCCAACTATTTGAGCACATGGCTAATATTAGATGTTGCAAGATTGAGAGGTCAAATCGGTTGGTTAGTGGGTCAAAACATGTTCAGGTCGGTTTGGGTACTTAGGTTTAAAAGTAGCAAGTGTGGGATTTGTGTTTTCACTTTTATAACGAGTTTAGGCATTCAGGTTAACATCTGTTAACTTTTCTGTTAAAGCAAGATGAAATGACCAAAACACCCTTTGATTTTGACTATACAAAAAGTCAAAGGGTATTTTGGTCATTTCATCCCTTGTTTAATGGAAAAGTTAACAGAAGTTGGCCTTAATAAGTTGTTACAAAACTGAAAGCACAAACCCCAAACTTGTTACTTAACCCAAACAATTAGACCATTAATGTAATAAACTCATTTTTTAATACCAATTCATTTGAGAATTGTTGTTTGAAAAAGATTACCATCACAGTAACAGTCTAAATTTTGAAAACGCCAATTTAGGATATTAACCGCATTAAGTATAAACTTCAAACGCCTTTCAAACCCATTTTGACCTATTCGATCAGTACCCTTTTAGTTAAATCTTTTTAATTGACCATATTGAGATAAAACAACCTACATCACCAAATCAACCTGTCTATACGTAAAAGGTCAAAATTGCCCCTACCTATAAAGTACACATAAACAAAGAACTTACAAGAAAATTGTCACAAGTTGTCTCTTAAGCGGGCCCCTAAAATCATCATTAACACGATGCTCAAGAACCCAAATAACGATAGCGATTAACACGAAAGCCATTGCAGTGACACACCACATTTCTGTAGTAAATGGTCTTAAAAAAACCCAAGTACTCGCTTTTGAATTATTAGTTGGAACCACTATCACAAGACCAGTTGTGGCATAAGGTTGTGTGTAATCAACAATTCTTGTTCTGTTTGTCACAATTGCAATATCTCCAACCGCCCCATCGAAAACCTGTTAAAATTTAAAATCATAAATAATTAGTTGTAAAAAAGTGAGTTTCAAAAGATAGTGTCTGAATGTGCTTTAGTTGTTTGAATTTGTAATGACTACATACTTGTATGTTTTGTAACAAGTTTGGGTATAAAGGTTAACTTCCGTTAACTTTTATGTTAAAGCAAGGTAAAATGACTAAATTACCCATTGATTTTTCACCCTTGACTTATACTATTCAGAAGGTCAAAGACTATTTTGGCCATTATACCCTATTTTAACGTACAAGTTAACGGAAGTTAGCCTTAATAATAAAAATCGTTACAAGATTAAAAGCATAAAACCCAAACCTATTACTTTAAACTGTTAGCACCCAAAATGTTACTTTCCGCAAAACACATGGACCATCTGTGAAATTAACTTTAAAATTTATATAAAAACAAAAAGAAATTAAAAGTCTCATTTGAATTTACGTGTATATATAATTAATTAATTTAATTTACGGATTTACCTTAGAATATCAATTTTGTTACAGCTCGTATGAAACTGATTATCCAAAATAAATAGTGTGTGTTTTTTTTTAATCTAAACATAAAAAACTGATTATTGGCTTCCGGGTGTATAGCTCGTTTGGTTTAGGGTGGAGTGCATTGCACTCTAACACAAAAAAAATTGAATATAGTAACTTTCAAGTTATAACATTCAGTGGTTCCAAATGCTAATCATAAAATTAGGATTTAATTGATAATTTACTTACATCATCTGTGACGAGCTTCACAAGATTATCATAACTCGGGTTTAATATACCATCTCCAAATGGCACAAATCTATAAGGGAGTTCATAAGGAACTAACTTAACCGCTTCTTTAAACACATCAATACAATATCCTTCAATTGTATGATTACTCAATTCCGTCACAAATTCAACAAAACTAGCCCGTTTTGGTATCCCGATTCTTAACGGTCTCTCAGTATCACCAATAACCCATCCACGGGGTCGGTCCGTTTTTCCACCCAGCCAAGTAATTACACCGAGTGTATCGTTTGAAACCGAAGAAATAGTTTTATCCATTTTGAGAGACTCTGGTGGTTTGACCGAGAGACCCGTGTGGTTTGACCAATAACCCACATCGTTAACCGCTAGTTTGACCATATTAAAAACTTTATAGCCATGAGAAACCAAGTTTCTATCTCCATCAAAGTGAATACGACCCGTCAACCCGTTGAAATTCGTCTCGGATAATATCTTGACAAAATGATTCCCACCGTCAAAAACCTTGAGTTTCCCGAATTGTGACCCGACAATCGAAAATGTTAAATTGTTTTCTTGATTTAGAAACATATCAATTGTGTGTGCAACAGTCCAAACGGTATCATATGCATACGATGCGTAGACATTTGACCCGTAGAAAGTCAACCCGAAATTCTTATCCTGTGATGCTTGTGCAGTATGTTGACAAATTCCAACAACGCCCTCGAGAATTTCTAAAAAAGACTGATTTTCAGGGGTAAAAGTGGATAAAGTGGTACAAAGCCAATCTGTTGTTAACCATACATAATCAGCAGTCGTCATATTAAGATTATTTACCGCTTGAAACAATTTCAAAGCGGGATCGGGATTAATGTGAATAATATAAACACGAGGACCAAGTGGAATTGATTCATTAAGCACATTGGTGACATCATCAAGATTATAATTCATGGGCAAAGCGAATTTAAAATGAATCTTTGACATTCTTTTTTCAACTTCATCATCTAAAGAAAATATTCCATTTCTTCCATACTCATCATCTGTGTAAATTGCAATAACTTCTCTCCACCCGTAAAAATCAATCAAATTAGCCATCGCTGCCATTTGATATGAATCACTTTGTGTGGTTCTAAAGAAATAAGGAAATTGAAGAGAAGATAATGTTGGATCAGTGGCGGCGAATGAAATTATTGGAACTTGAACACCGTTTGCAATTTGGGAAATCATATGAGCAACGGTTGATGATTGTGGACCGATTATTGCAACTACGTCTTTCTCAAGCATCTGAAATGCTGACAAAATATTTTCAAGAAACTTTATTTGGTAACTTTAAGTTGTGAACTCATGAAAATGCATTCATACAAGAGAAATTTCAGATGTTATAACACAAATTAACCATAAAATGATAT
Organism: Stevia rebaudiana; assembly: GCA_009936405.2. NCBI lineage: Eukaryota > Viridiplantae > Streptophyta > Magnoliopsida > Asterales > Asteraceae > Stevia > Stevia rebaudiana. The sequence goes on along the minus strand of WOUH02000028.1, from coordinate 9,930,431 downwards.
CTTTCGTAACAATGAATTTGTTCATGCGATTAAAACTTATAAGTCGAGAATTTTTTTTGTTTATATGTATTACAAAAGTATTTTATAGCACTTTATGGAACCATGAAATGGCAGTTAATGGTTTATTTGAACTTGGATTTAACCTTAGGTATTTATAAACTTTTTAAATTTTTAGAAAATGCAGTTATTCATAACCATCTTTATCATTTTAAATTAATTATATAATCTAATGATTTTGAAAACATAAATGGGTCCAAACCGCTAAAATCAAACTGTTAAAACACAAAATCCTGAAAAACTGCCAATTCTGACTGAACCACCCAACCCAGCAGGTTTAGTTTGTTGTTCAATTAGCAGTTAGATCCATAATTTTCATCAAACTGGATCCTTAACACCCACAAATTCACCACTAGATTTGCTCGATTAATATTTTTTAAATTCAATATGTAAATACACATACATAAGTATAATGAAGAGAAAGAAACCTAACAAAACATGCCCTAAATCAATTCCATCCTTTATCAAAAGAATAACATCAAAAAGCCAAATCAAAGTTAAATTTCATAAAAAAAGTTTGGTATTCTTCAAAAGCCACTTTGTTAGCATGTGCAAGACACCAATTTATTTTAAGAATACTGATAACTGAATTCATATATGATCATATCAAGCATCAAACACCTCAATCAACATAATAATTTGATAACTGATCTATACCTCCAATTGAACTCTTGAAGACGCTGCAATTCGTATCCTCCATGATTAACCTCATTTGGGTACCGTTAAGAATCCTCGAATCCTTATTGACATCGATTACAGCACTTTCCATGGCCGCCTTCGCAGCTTTACCGATGGCCGAATCGAACGAAAAAAGTGCTCCAACATTTACAAAATCGGGTCGTTTTGAGTTCGCACAAGTGTTGATAATCAGTGATATTGATAGTAATAATCTTATAATGAACTTCATTGTTAAGAAACCTCAGAAGTTGTAGTGATTGTTGGGTGAATTAGACATGAAATTAGGTGGGATTGGAGTCATTAAGCTGCTGATGATCGGAGTTTAGGGATCAGATGAAGAAAGTGGTCGGAATTTGTGTTTTGGACTGTTTAAATTTCAATGGGGTTTGAGTGCGTGTGTGGGGTTTGAATAAGCGGGCGCTGGATAAGAATAAAGTCGCCGTAGAGTCCAATGAATATATTATCATTTTTTATAATAAAGGCAACAAAAACATGGGAAATCAGACTTTTATATATTTTGTTTTTTTTTTTAAAAACTCGTACAGTATGGATACGTAATTACGTATCAGTCTACATTAATAGTCTAAAACCAATTCCAACAGAAATAAAAATGATATATAGTACATTATATATCATAAAAATGACATATAGTACATTATATATCATAAAAATGATATATAGTACATTATCATATAAAAAATACTTTGAAATTTTATAAAAATACTTTCAAACACAAATCTGTAGACTTTTATTTTATTAGTTTGAAATTATTTTTAGACTATGATATAGACTTGATTAATTATTTCAAACGACATAATCATATGAATCGTTCCACTTTACCAGGTTATTTTTTTTTACAGCAAATAGCCGGGTGGCAAACAGATCAGTCTTCCACCCAACGAAATCGCTGAAAGTATGGCGAACCCTCCCCACCAATCCAGGAGGAAACCCCCTTGGCTCACCCAGAGCATTTTTTGCTCCAAGTGAGACTCCAACTTGAGACCTCCCACTTAGAAAGTACCCAGTGTACCATTGGGACAAATGCCCCTTGTTACTTTACCAGGTTATTACTCATATTAATGTATATATGACCATTAATGTAGACTGATTAAATTTTATAAAAAAATACTTCCAAACTAATAATAAGTGTTCTAAAATAAATAAAAATGATATATAGTACATTATGTTTTTGTTTTTTTTTTCCGTTTGCCTTGTTAGGAAATTTGTCTTTTAATCATATATTATATTTAGTTAACTATATCTTTATTTATGTATCTTGTGTGTTCGGTAAAAGTAACATGTTATTGTATCACTCTTTCTATTAATTATCACACAGCTAATGCCTTTTGATCTAAATATATCTAAAACAATGTAAATATTAGTTAAAGAATATATACAAAATTATTATGTTTATGCTATTTAATTCAAAACAAATCCTATGAAGTATGAACCATGTGACTTGCGGCTTCAAGCCCAAATCAGCTTTCTTGGCTGCTAATTGGAATGACATCAAATTCGAGCATTAAATGAACAAGATGAGCATCAACAAAGCTGAAATGAACAGATAAATCTGTTGCCCTGTAACATTTGGTGTACCAAAAATTAATTATAAAAAAAAAAATTAGTAAGAATTTAGTTTATCTTTAATTAAGAAGTAAGCTCACCCTTTTGATCTGATGTTGCTTTAGGAAGTGCTGGAAGCTCTGTGCCTGAGTTCCATAAACCATATATGGAAATCATATTAGTATCAATGGTCATACTTATACATACATATATGACGTACGTGTGTATGAGTATAACTTTCTAAAAGTTCAATATTTAATAAAATGTGATATACATTTTTCAAAACACTAAAAGTATCATATTTTCTAGTTTCCAACATAGCAAAATAAGTAACTAATAACAATATTTGTTTCAACGGTTAAACTAAAACATCAACCCTGAGACGATTCCCAAATCCCAATATAAAAATTTGTCTTCATGTTTGTTTACGTAAAGCGTCATTGTGATCCCCTATTAAGATTCATATTTTCCTACTTTGATCCCCAGCGTTATGTTTCTCGCAATTTTGATCCATGGTTTGTAAGTTGGTGCCAACTTCGTCTTTGTGGGACCCAGATGTGAAAGTTATGGAATATAGCCAGGGAACCAAAACGACCGAATGACAACTAGGGATGAAATCGACACGAAGTTATAAAACCAGGGACAAAATTGGCAAGAAACATGACGTAGAAATCTAACTGACAAATTTGAAATATAACCTGAGACCAAAATGACACTTACTATAAACTATGAAATTTTTTAGTAAAGATTAATTAAATATGATATGGAGAAGTTTAAATGATATATCGAATTTTGAACTTTAGAAAAACAAGTAGACCTACTTATATTAGGCTGATGAGGAGAATTAGCATAAGAAGAAGGCGGCCATGGTGCTGCAACATTGTCGTTAAGGTCACATTTAAAGTCGATTCCCGAACTTTGATCATACGTCACATCAAACGGCAAGCTTGGAAACAAACAACCAGAGTCTAAGCAAAAAACAAAACTCGGGTTCAGATTAAACTGTCATTAGACTATATATATTATATGATGACAAATTGCATCAGTTGATAACAGACCAAACAGAGTAATTTTGGCACAGTTTGGTTTGAGAGTTCATATGTAAATGAGTTAAATTGGCACCTCAAATTTAATTAGAAGCATTTCATTTTTAAAAATCATACATACCTTGTGATCCAACTGTTGTATAGCATGTAGGTAGTTCCATGATTGATAACATCAAAACACCATAGTAACACCACCTATAAAATTGTTAAAAGTGGTCTATACATACAAAATAAATTAAAAAAATATTAGGAGCTACAAGGAAAACTAACCTTGAAGAGAGAAATCTTTGAGTTTTACACGACAAATGTCGTATAAATTAATGGAGACATTAGCGTTTTGCAAACTAGTAGCAAACGATGATGCACAATTTATGGCTTGCAAGTTTGTAATGAAGCTTTGATCTTGCAACTGAGTAATGTAATGCTCCAAAGCATCACAACAAGTTGTATGATTACTAATCGTGTTTCCACATTCTTTTGAAACGTTATTCATGTCAGGAAAGACAAGTGGACAAACTAGATCGAAACAAATATTTTATAGTTAAAAACAGTACGTTGAATAGGTTAATTGCATAAAAAGGTAACCAAACTTCTGTTAAATTTCAAATTCAGGCAATCAACTTTGTTATCAATCATGAAAACCTGAAGCAAAGTTGGTTACCTTTTATGCAATTAACCCAGTTTGAAAAGAATAATTTTTAATAATACAAAACATTATTTACCTTTATTGACTTTGCAACTAGAAATTCCTCGCAAAACTTTACTTGCATCAAAAGTGTCGAGTTTACTTGCTAGCCAGCGAAGTACAATCTTCTTACAATCATCAATCATGTCTGGCATACTGTTATTCCCAAAAGCCATATTAACCGCAACTTCCGTTATAGCATTCTCACAAACTTTATGTCTACACTCATTCACGGGATCAATTCTTTTACAAGATTCAAGGATTGCAGAATTGCGCAAAGTGCTTTCAATTTCTACAAGATCTACCATGGGGCAAGAAGCCTGAGTGAGGTTTGTGGGGTTAATCACGCATATTTCAAGAAGTTGGTTATAGGAACCTTGAGCTTCCAAGATTTGTGTGATGTCAGAGAGGCAATATTTAGCGCGAGTCTCGTTAATGGAAAGGGTTCCGGTAGTTATACTAGATTGGGCGATAAGGATGTTTATTGTGGCATCTAATTGAGGACAACATACCACATTGGCTAGATATGGAGCTAGTGAACCCCAACAATCAGTTGCGGTTGTTGTTATGATGCTTGCGACGTTTGAAAAGTTTAGTGGACACTTTCCTGAAACGTTAAAACAGCTCAAGTAAGAGTCGAGTGGGAACAGGTTAAACCAGACAAATGTTTCAATAGAGGTGTCAAGATAGACAGATAAACATGATGAGTTAAAGTGTGTACTTTTGGTATGTGTTAAAACGAACTTCAAAGGGTTTGAATTCACGCACAAACATTCTACTCTCCAACATTTGTTTTATTTATTATAAGTGCGTGTAATATGATAAGTGAATAAGCGATTATAAAAACACAATAAAATATCCATTAAATAATGAAAATATGTGAATAGGTCGAGTACCGGGCTAAAATGAGTCATGTTTAGTACTAAGTACACTAGCTTCACACGCATTTTTTTCTTACAATAAACATTCTATGAATAATTGATGTGTTGATTATGTTTGAAAGAAATAATACAATTACAATAAAATTCTATAAATACAACTATTTTTTAGGTTGTAATGTTGTATATTTTTATTAAAGATTATTGGAAACACACGACACCGTAAATAAATCGGTCAAAATAATCAACTTTACACTTCATATTAGACCTTAGAATAGAAAGTAGAAAAAACCTACTTCCCCTTTCTTGCTTAAATAAAAAGATAATGGATGACTTTGTAGAATAATAACAATATCACAAGTGTTTATACCTGAAAGTTTTGGTATACCAACATTTGTAAATGGCATCAATGGTGAAGGGGCGATCAGAGGAAGAACACGTTGAGGATCCAAATCAAGAGGCTCACCGGGTGATTCAGCTTCCTTGATGTTTAATCGTCGTAGATTAGAACTAATTTTGGTGTTATACGACTCAGATATACCTGCATTCATATGCACAATCCAAATGTAATATATGTTAGTTAAGATCGTCAGAATCAGGAATCTAATTTTTTCTTAAAAGATCGTTTGAATTTTCCTAATAAACAGATACGGATGAAATCATGATTGAAGTTGGAACAATTTCTCGATTAAATGTTCAATCACAGATGACATTAAAATCAGCAATCATTATTTCTCAATCGAAAGTCAAAAATGGATTGTAGCAGATACGATTTGAATATTAACGATCAGAGTGGATACATTCAAGCTAATTACTCAAATCGGTTAAGAACATCTAATGCAATTGAACGGACATCAGATCATTACTTACTGAGAACAAGTAAGAGCAACATGAATTGAAGCATCAGCCATTGACGATTACTGGTACGAATACGATCCACCATTTCCAGAGATCAGAGAGGTGAGATGAAAAATTCGAAGTTATAATATACAATTTGCAAGATGAAGAATCATGATATGTCAGTGTGTGTATATAAATACATTTGTGTGAAATTGAAATATTGCATCTGGTGTTCTTCACTTCTTCAATGGCGAATTTTGGGCGTTTGTAAGTTAGTTTGTTTCACACGGAAGGAAAGGAGGGAATAAGTGGGTCAATGACTTCAAATACAAGGATGGGTCACGTGCCACGCGTATGCCGGCTTTGCTGCCGATATTGAATTTACCTTTTGAGTGTTTAAATACAAAAACAGAGCTGTAGCTTGAATGCAAAATTTTGTTTTATCTTAACTCGCTTTTACAAAATTTATATTATGATAAGAAAATTGAATAAACCTACATTAGTAAAAATTAGTGACGCGTATATAATGAAACAAAAATATATTAAGAATTGCAAAAACCACATATTGCACTTGATCGTGGTGGTTTACGAAATTACATAGTACTAGGAGAGAGAAACTATGACGGCGTAAGTGTAAAGTGTTATTTGTATAACATTTAAAGTAATTTGTACTAGTGTATTAAGCGGTTTACATAAATGATTTCAACTCTTGTTTACATTAGAAGTAAGCATGAACAACTGTAAACAAATTTAATTTTGTAATTTTACATTTTTAGCTAGATTACATGTTTTTAAAAAATATTACCCAATTAACTATTTGGTTGACGTTCAAAAAAATAAATAAAGAAACCTATTTGGCCCTCTTCCAAAGTCCCAAAGACCATCAAATCAGAAAAGCGTAGAAAGTCACTTGAATTCCAAAAATTTCAAGAGAAAAAGGTTGCTTCCAGTTTTGCATTTGGACTTTTTAATTCCTCAAGTTCGGGATTGATGAATTTATCTACGCAATACACTCTAATTTCCACATTAGGTTCGGTCCTCCTTTCCATCCCCCAAAAACTATCCTTATCGCCTATTTTTCGGGTAATACTTGACAAGTATTTATACACATTGAAAACTGAGACGCTCGTTTATAACAGGTTATAGAAGATACATATCATTTTTGCTAATTTTATATAATTATATCAAGTTTAAGCACAAATTGACAAGAACAAACTCAGATTCTACTTATATCTTGTAAAACTCAAAACCACCCAAAAAAGCTTTACAAAGTATATATAAAAAATAAAGATCTTCAAGAACCGATATCTATCTGCAGTCTGCTCTCAAACTCTCTCTACGATATAATCAGAAAATTGTCTCAAACTCTCTCTACGATATCTATCTGCTTTATCTCTCCTTTCTTTGCTCGATGATAAGAACTCGATCCACATCAAGCCCCAATAATGGAAAACAGTTGATATCCAACTATCCAAGTTCCAAGGTGTCAAAAAATTGATCTTTATATGTTTCCTTCAACAACGTGTATTCTATTTTGACTTGGGCCCAATCTAACAAAAGCCCATGAGCCTGACCTATTAGTTTTTTAAACTGAAGGCCCTTTTTTGTAGGCCTAATTATATTGTTGGGCCGGCCCTTTTCACACGTTAATACCACACAATGTTACATATATGTAAAATCAAACCATTAATTCCTGTGAACATAAAAATCAATCCCTCAAACGTGAATTGGTACAAAATCAAACCCTTGAATCTGAATAAATCGAACATAACTCTAAAAATCAAAAGAAGCATGAAACTTGAAGGTAATTAATCAGCCTGAGTCTGACCTCCATAGCAGGATTAAAGTATTATTACAAAAATATGCTGCAACAGTTGCAGATCAATTCTCACCTAAATTTATAAATCCTGATATGCATCAAATCATACATATGAAGGAAAACCAATTTATTTTTCATTTTTTCTCAAATTGTACAGTTTAACATTAGCTCCATTAAACGTGATCATTTCTGTGCCGCTAGTTGTCGGATAACGTATGGAAGGATTCCACCATGGTTGAAATAAGCCAATTCCACCTGCGTAAAACCAAAAATATATTAGATTCAGGGGGTGTTAGGTTTTATGGTTTATTTTTGAGAGTCTGGATTGGATGGTGTTTGAATATGGGTATGGGTATATTTGAAAATAATAATAAAAGAAACAAAAAAGAACGGTTTTCATATGACCGGTTAATGATATAAAATTATACAGGAGATAAATAAAGTGTTGAGTTACCTCAGTGTCAAACCGGGCGATACACGTGAATGATTTCCCACTATCGGTTTTGACAGTGACATCTTGACCCGGACGGATGTCATTAATGTTGCTTGGTAAGTCAATGGTGTAGCGTTCATGACCGGTCAACTGTAGCGTGTCAGCATCTTCACCCGCTTTGAAGCACAGAGGTATAATACCCATTCCTACCAAGTTACTTCTATGGATCCTCTCAAAACTCTTTGCAATTACTGCTTTTACCCCCTGTTGCATATATTATCAAACCATTAAAAAAAAACTTCATAACAAAGGGTAGAAATGGAAATAAAAAAAATAACCCGACTTACCAATAACATGGGACCCTTGGCTGCCCAATCTCTAGAGCTTCCACTTCCATATTCTGCACCAGCCAAAACAATTGTATCCTGACCCGCAGCCTTGTACCTCTGGAAAATAAAAAATAAAAGATGTTAAAACTTAAAAGTCAAAGTTATATTTCATTGTTGGTAACTATTAATAAGGATTATTATTTAAAGATTACCGATGCAGCATCAAAAACCGAGAGTTTCTCTCCAGTTGGAACATGAACCGTTTGCGGGCCAACTTCGCCTTTCAAAAGCTTGTTAACGATACGAATATTGGCAAAAGTGCCCCTGGCCATAATTTCATCATTACCTCTTCGACTGCCATAAGAATTAAAGTCTTTGCGGTCAACACCGCGGTCAAGAAGAAACTTAGCAGCGGGGCTGTCTTTGTGAATGCTTCCTGCAGGTGAGATGTGATCGGTTGTGATACTGTCACCAAAGTTGAGTAAGCAGTAGGCGTCCTTAACACCGTGGGAACCAGGGGGGTCCATTGTCATGTTATCAAAATATGGAGGTTTGTGAATGTAGGTGGAGTTTGGATCCCAAGAATATAGTTTGGATTCGGGGACGTTTAAGTCATTCCACATTGGATTTCCCTCAGTGACGGATTTATAAGTGCTCTTAAACATTTCTGGTAGAACACTTGATTGAACAGCCTGTACCAATTACATTGCAGTTTATAACATAAAATTAATCAGGTAATTTATTCAAACAGGTATATTATAAAGATTTAGCTTAAAAAGAAATAGATCCAAATCCACTGAGAGGGTAAGTTGCACAGATTTTATTTATACTAATAAAACCTCTTACATCATTTTACTCAAAAAAGATTATAACTGAAAAAATTAAACTTGTTTAAATAAAAACTTGTTTCAAGCGTCAACCCAACATGAAACCTGTTTTGACCCATTACACACCATCAGACTAACCTGTCTACCAAGTTGTGTAAGCAAATACTTTTTTCAGGCGTCACCCAAACATGTAATTTTCAAACTTATATATACAAATTTTTTTACCAATTTTGACCGGCTTTTGAAAGATTTTTAACCGATTCTCACTGAATTTTACCGCCTACAGGTTTTATTAGGTAAAATTGCAATGATGGAGCACCGATTACCGATTAGTCACCAACTAATCTCAATAAAATCTGATTTTAAAAACATTGCACGCCCATATTTTCACCTAACAACAGTAATTACTCTTGAGAAAATAAACTAACGGGTCAACCTACCCAAATGCCCCCACAAACATTTTGCAACATAACAATTAGCAACTAGCAAAATACTTCACCAGGTAAGTCTTACCTCTGCAATTTCCTCACTACTTGGCCAGATATCCCGGAAAAATACTTCTTTTCCATCTTTTCCAATTCCAATTGGTTCCTTCTCGAAATCGATATTAACCTGTCAAACGAAAGACACATTGACTAATTAATAATCCAAGGGCATATTCTCCATTGCTGAAATCCTTTAATGTATTATCGATTAGAAAAAATTGTTTAATATTAAATGAAGTCAAAATCTTACAGTGCCAGCAAGAGCATAGGCAACAACCAAAGGAGGCGATGCAAGATAGTTTGCTCTTGTCAAAGCATGAACACGCCCCTCAAAGTTTCGGTTTCCAGAGAGAACCGCTGATGCAATTATATCTGCAAACATCAGCAGCAGGTTATTAGAGACATTCATGATTCATCAAACAATAGAATGAATCCTAGCTTGTTAAAATAATAATAATAAAAATAAACAAACTAGGAGGGGGGGGAAGGCTGGTCAACATGTGTCAGGTACCCGGGTTGGGTCCAAAACATTCCTGATTGTCTATAAAAAGTGTCAACTACACTTACGAAAAAGATACAATATTTCAGTAATAATCAAACTTTTTGAATGACCAGTGGATATATGTCGCCCGTTGTGGCGGAATTATAACCCTGGTTTGGTTTATAATACTATTTAAATCTCAATAAAATATAGAAATTATATTAAAGATAAAAACAAAAAAGACAGCTATTGAACTAGATAAAGGGGTGATGACTGAAACCCAGAAAAGATCACTTTGGGTTTACGTCTAGTATGACTATAAAAAATATTAAGAAGCAAAAAAAACTTAAAGAAAAAAAAGTAGCCAACAAAATAGTGCCACGTGGCGGTGGAAAGATCCATATCAAAACTCACAAACAACGGGTTTTGTATAAATATATATATGATATGACAATGGTATGCATTAAAATTAAAATTTGAAAGAGTTTCAACCGTTTGACCAGATTGAGATGATTCCTTATTAGAGAAGTTTTTTTATTTGACCTATTGGAGACAAAACACAACCATTATCACATCATAAAAGGTGACAGATAGAATAACTATACCATTATCAGAAATAGCAGAAGCAACTGATTCATCCAAGTCTCCTGAATTTCCAATACATGTGGTGCATCCATATCCAACAATGTTGAACCCTTGTTCATTTAAGTACTTCTGCAACCCGCTGTATTATTTACAAAAAACACAAATCAATGTTGGCTTTTTACTTTTTATGTTAAAAGGTAATGAACTAAAGAAGCAATTTTATAGTAATCATGTTCTTCAACCAGTACAAACTGATACCTTTGAAGCAAATATTTTGTAACAACTCCAGATCCTGGAGCAAGACTTGTTTTAACCCATGGTTTAACCTGGTCGGTGTACACAAGATGAATTAAATTAGATTATATGGCACATTATATATGGGTTTATTAACCAAAATGTAATATACTTTCACATTTTTGTCATTATACATACGAAAAAATGTTTTTTTCCATTGTATGCAACATACTTTCGACTTTTTACCCTGGTAAGGAACCTTCTAAAGCAGGTCAGTACTTCGTTAAACAAAATTGGTGCCACATCATCATCTTACTAGCTATAGAAGGTTAGATCAATATATGGGTTTTATCACCTAAAATACAAAATCTAACAAAATTGATGTCACATCCAATTTACATGCAACAGAAGGTTTCTAACATAAAATGGTACATAAGATTGTAAGTATGTTACATAAAATGGAGAAAAGCATCTTTTCTTACACACAATGTCAAAAGGGTGTGTGCGTATAAATATATATATAATTATATAGGGGAGGGTTTAAATGAGAACTCCTAATTTTGCAAGAACCTGAGGACTCTTTTTTACACGTGTTAAAAAGGTGAACTATTCTACATGTGTAAATATGTGTAAAAAAGGGTTCTCACAAAATCAAAAGTTAGCATTTATCTTTCGTGAGAACTATTTTACACATTTACACGTGTTAAAAAAAAGTGAACTATTTTACACATGTAAAAAAAGAGTTCTTAATAGTTCTCGCAAGAAACATGAGTTCTCATTTAACCCTTCCCCTATATATGTATATATATATATATATAGATGTATGTGCGAGTGTAACTAAATATTAAAAATGCATGACTGACCTGTAAACCCAGTTCACAGGCCTTTTTGGCAACAAGACCAGCCCCAAGCATAACACTAGGGTTTGATGTATTTGTGCAGCTTGTGATTGCAGCAATCACAACACTTCCATGCTTAAGTTCTGCTGGTTCTCCATGAAAATCAAATTTAGCAACTTTGTCTTGTGCCTCTTTTGGTATCTCAAATCCCTGAAATTCATTTTTTTTTTTTAATTAGTAAACAAAGTCACAAATGGTACAACGCAATGTAATAATGTGATATACAGCTATCTCATCTTAATAGTCTTGAGAATTTTGCGCATATAATGTTAAGACTAAGACTTAAATATTCATGAAGTAAACTCACCTTGAATCCCACTTTATTATCAAGGCAAGATTGCCAATCTGCTTTCATTTCTTTTAAAGGGACTCGGTCATGAGGTCTACCAAATAAAATATTATAAAAATAAAAAACAGTGAATAACGTTGTGACCATTGATAGAAAACACTGTAGTGATTAATGGTTAAGTGGAAAAAACCTCTTTGGCCCTGAAATACAAGGTTCCACTTCTGAAAGATTTAACTCCAAATAAGATGAGTAAACTCTTTCTTGTTGTGGCTGAAATTAGAAATTGCATAGTTACTCATTAGACTAAAGTTGATTATCCAAGTGACAATATAGAAAAAAGAAATATTAAAGCAACTTACCTCATTATAGTCGACAAACATATTGTTTGCGCGTAAGTATGCCTCTATCATAGCAACCTGAAATTCAGAGAGGAACAAGTTCATCAATACTGAAAATGGTTGGGTTAGGTGCCAGCCAAGTTCTCTTTTTTTTGTAAATAATATAAATAATGTATAAAGTTTAATTACAAAATTGACTAATTTTCCGTGTCTACATAAATGAAATTGAACATACTGTATCATCACTTCGTCCAGTTAACTTGAGATACTGAAGAGTAACATGATCCACTGGGAAGAATCCCATTGTTGCACCATACTCAGGCGACATGTTGGCAATGGTAGCCCTGTCAGCAAGTGATATTTTACCCACACCATCACCTAACAAAAAAAATACACATCAGTAACAGCAAGTAAATGTTTTTTTTACCCTTCACCTGAAAACTACAACCAAGTTTACTTACCATGGAATTCAACAAATTTACCAACAACACCATGCTTTCTTAACATTTGAGTGACAGTTAAAACCAAATCAGTAGCTGTTACACCATCACGCAGTTTCCCCGATAACTTGAACCCAACAACACCAGGCAAAACCATGCTCATTGGCTGTCAATATTCAAACATACAGTTAGAAAATTTGCAAAATTAAAAAATGTGAATATCATTTTTCAAGGATATAAATTTAATTAATTTATATAAATTTGCAGAAAACCATGAAAAAGTATTTATGATCTTACCTGCCCAAGCATTGCAGCCTCTGCTTCAATACCACCAACTCCCCAACCAGCAACACCTAACCCGTCAATCATAGTGGTGTGGGAATCAGTTCCAACAACACTATCGGGGTACAACATTCCATCGGTATTGAAAACAACGCGTCCAAGATATTCAAGGTTAACCTGAAATTCAATAAACACAGGTATAATTAGTACCTTTTTCTTAATTAGTTAAATCTACTATTTAAACTGAAAAAAAGGAGAAATTATGCACAATTAGGGATTCGAGTTAATAAAAAAAATTACTTCAATACAAATTGTTCATAAGTAAACGGATTGAAAATGCAACCTCTAATAAGCACCAGAATAGTTCAATCAATAAACTCTATACCTGATGCACAATACCAGATCCTGGTGGAACCACAAGCATGTTTTGAAACGCTTTGGATCCCCACTTTAGGAAAGCAAATCTCTCCTTGTTTCTCTGAAATTCAAGTTTCATATTTGCTTTTACTGCATTTTCAGACCTAGTAACATCAACTTGAACCGAATGATCGACCACAAGATCCACTGGAACCTGCATTAATATATTGAAAATGAGAAACAAATTACCCAAAAAAAATTATCTACACGTTTATGCAGAGGTATGCATACCAGAGGATTGATTTTGTCAGAGTCTCCACCAAGGTTATTTATCGCATCTCGCATACATGCAAGGTCTACTACAGCTGGCACACCAGTAAAATCCTGAGAAATAAACAATCATTACAACGCAAATTCTTCAACAGAAAAGATACACGTTCATTAAAAACTGAGTCAAAAAATTCAAAACATATACTTGCAACAGAACGCGGGCCGGCTTGAATGGAATCTCGACTTGCTTTGGAGCAGTCTTTTCCCAATCAATAATTTTCTCAACATCTTCTTTAGTGACTTGGAAATTGTCACAATTGCGGATTGCTGATTCCAGAAGTATCCTAATTGAATATGGCAGCTTGTCTGATTTCCATATGAACAGACCAGTTGATCAGTTAAATGGTGTACAAGTAACAAGATGACTTTAACATTAAATTAGAAATTCTTAAAATGGTAAGATTCTATCAAAATTACCTATTCTTGGATCATTCAAAGCAGGCAAACTATAGAACTTTCCAAACTCTCCACCTCCAGGCTTAGGGAGACCAGTCAAAATCCCACTGAAAGCATTCTCGGAAGCTGTAGATGCATGTGAATAAAGTAATCAGATCTATAAGTTCAGGAAATCATGATTTTCAGGTAATGAAAGAACCACACTAGAACGCAAAAAACATGAGAAGAAAATAACAAAACATCTAATTCTGCTGTAATATATGCTACTGTTCACATCAATGTTTATGTAGGCAATTTAGCACAGCCACAGGTATATCATTAAACAAATAACTTCGTGTGCTCCCTCAATACAATCTATACGAAAATTACTATAAATTGTTTGGTTACAATAACACTTGCATTTCTAGAGCGCTATCGACTTCATTAGCATTAACCTGTTTGATGAGTAAGCTATGCCAGATTACCATCAATGATCATAAGCGTTTGTTCAAAATTGTATATTTATGTAGCTGAATTTAAGGTAAAAATTCATCATAGCAATTAGTATAAGACACACAAGTGTTGACACTAGAGAATTATACAAAACAATAACAAATCATTGAATCATAAGCAATTGGAATGCAATCAGAATGAGATCAAACGAACTAATCACCAATAGTAGCGAGAGTGCGATGAAAACGGTCAAGTACTGGAGAAGCAGTAGTCCTGATCTGCGAAGACAGCGAAGCCGGAGACTTCCAATCAACACCGTGGCTCCATCGTGAGCGGACGGAGCGGAAAGCAGCCGATGCGGTGGTATGAGATCGGAACTGAGACGCCGCCGGAGAAGGCGAAGGAGACGATGACGGTGATGAAGATGCTGGAGGAGGTTTGTTTGAAACAGAAGAGTGAAGCCTGGTGGTTGTAGACCTAGAAGCTCGCCGGAGAATAGCTGAGGAGTGAGGTCCGGTGATATGCATGATGATTCCTGTTGAATTCTACAGAAACATAAAGAGATTGAAAATCGTTTGTGATGAACCGGCGATCGGAGGATTAATGGCGATATGTAAAGGCTGCGGAACGAGAATCTTTCGGAAGGGGCGTGTGGAAGGGGCAAGTTGTGTGAATATAGCAGAAGCTGAAAGGAAATGAAGTTTATAGGGTGTGTGGGTCATTTTCAAAGTCTAAAGTATACTTTTCAAATAAAAATTCAATTTGAATAGAATATCATTATTGTTTATTATTGTTTTATTATTCGTAGAGTGTTTTATTATATGTTTCATTATTACAAAAATTTACACGTGTTCTAGCATAGAGTACAACAAGACAGATTATCGTTCTCCCATCGTCTTTGAATGCTTTCTTTCAGCATGTGATTATATTATATTAAAGATCTATTACGTAAATCTGATTTTAAAGGGTTAATCAAAAACTCATTCGGAACCTTTTATTCTTTAATCTGCCCCTGATCTAAGTCTACTTTCGTTGTTCCTACAAGGCTTCTAGTTGTCTTCACATCAATCTAACTTGAACTTGTAGTTCATTTTGTGTAAGACTTAACTTCGCGTCCCTAATTTGAGTCAAATGTTTGGTTTCAGCTTCGGAAAAGACGTTGAACTTGAAAACCATGTTCATGAGCTCATCTTGCGATGAAGACGAGGTGACCGATTCCTTTGGCTTTTTTAGTTGATCTTTGCAACTCCTCATAGTATTTGGTGTCGTCATCATCGGCATTATTGGGGAATTAGGCTTCTGAAGACATGGTAATTGTCTGATTCGGTAGTCTATGTTCTTATAATCGGTTGCGATTTAAAACAAATAGGAGGAACAACACCCACATTGAGTGGTTTTAAAATCTCTCAAGCCATGAAGTTGCTCAATCCTTTGCTTGCATAGGTTAATAGATTGTGATTGAAAACCTAGAGGAGGAACAACACCCACATTTAGTGGTTGCGAACAACCTCTCACACCATGAAGTGGCTTAAGCCTTTGCTTGCATGGCTTTTCTTGTGTGTTAAAATGAAGTCGTCACCACATCTTAATTTCTAAAATCTAAACATAAAAGGATTTAATTAAAAATAAACAAGTTAATAATAAAAAAAACAAATGTAATAATAAAATATTTTTTTATAATCAAAACAAGGCATATAGAATTATAAACTAAACAAGTTAACCTTTTTCCAAAACTTATAAATCACAATATAAATGGTTATTGAAATCCATCTTAAAAAGTTTTAACTAGAGGAATATGCTCTGTGTTCGACTAATGGATTTTTCTAATGGTGGGTTTCTCCCAGATGGTGGTGACAACTTGCACATTTGTCAGGTGGTTTAAATAAAGTTAATTTCAAGCATAATTAAATTGAAATTAAATCAAATTGATATTTAATCAAATAATCAAATTTATGAAAAATGTGGTGACTTTAAGATGTGCATGGAGTAGAACTTGTTTTTGAAGCCCATCTGCGCAAGCTACATCCGAATACCATCGCTTAACAAGGTCATAGACAGGATCTGAGTTTTCTAGAAACATTATGCTTAGAAAAAAGGATAAATTTATTATCTAACATGTTTCGAATTTATTTAACTGAAAGTGACATATTCCAAAATGGTATGAGTCAAATGCCAACCAATCTTACAAGTTGATGATAAACTATACAAATGCTTGTATGCAAGTCAATAACTAATATTATAGGGCCTTGATCTTTTCCTTTCGGGAAGTGTCAATACTCAATAGTTTATAAACGAGTCAAAGGACTTCGAACCAACACCTTTTGATCTTCTTCGCAAGCCATTATCAATGCAAAAATTAAAAAGGATAAAATTACACTTATTATTACTATATTACTATTATATTATTAAGAGTTAATTACATAGATGGTCCTTATGGTTTGGGTAAAGTAACAAGTTTGGCTACTAAAGTTTAAAAGTATCAAGTTTGGGATTTACGCTTTCAATTTGTAACGAGTTTGAGTATTAAGGTTAAATTCCATTAACTTTTTTGGTTAAATTGGGGTGAAATTGACCAAAATACTCTTTGCTAAGGATGTATAAGTATACCTCATAAACCTTCTTGTGACCAATAGGTTAGCAATCTACACGGTTTACTAGTGGGATATCTCGATGCACAAATCGGCCATGCCAAATCCTAAACCATGAAGAACAATGACGAGCACGAATATATAATGAAAACGTAAATTTTAAAGCTTTTAGAACTAAATCTAAAATGTTAAAACTTCAAATCTTGAACCTAAAGCTAAACTTAAAAGCTAAACTTAAAAGCTAAACTCTAAAGCTAAATCATAAAACTAAACCATAAAATCTAAACCAAAAGGTTAAAACAAAAAATTTAAAACCTAAAAGCTAAACCCAAAATCGAAACTCAAAAGATAAATAGATAAGCTAAACCCTAAAAGTTAAAATTGGAAAAAGACAAATTTAACGCTGTTGAAATAAATTCATTCGGAGTTCGTATAAGGTAGATATAATTTTTTTAAAAATCTTTTTTACATTTTAATAATAAACCCTTACTTGAACATTTTTTCTGTATGTATATACACACAAACTTATAGGTAACATATTATACACTTAAGTAAGTCTTAAATTTTTTCATCCCTAACGTTTCAAGTTTTAACAGTTTTTGTCCCTAACGTTTCAAGTCATAACAGTTTTCATTCATAACGTTTCAAATCTTAAATATTTAACGTTTCAGGTCTTAACAAAGTCTCTATCGTTTCAATTCTTAAGAGTCTTCTGTTAAATGTTTAATGACATAGTAACTTAATATATATATACATGTAATAATTCAATGATAAAGTTTTAATTGTTGATTATGTAACCCCGTGTAATACACGGGTTTTAAGCTAGTATAAACATACTCTTTTAACAGCGAAACTCCAAATATATTCACCACTAAAAAATGTCTAGCAATGTGACAACTCGCAAAATTTCCGGTAACTATTCTCCAACGTTAAACATTCATTCATATTATTACGTGAACTATCTTAACCCATTCATGCATAAACTATCTATTATTTTAAACCATGCGATTATTATTTTGAACTACGAAACGTGAACTAATATTTTGGACTACGGTAATTTATAAAACCATTTGAACAACAAACATATTATTAGAACAAGTGAACAACAACCATCCATTTGAAGATTTAAGCTTCATTCGAACAAGCATGCTATATGCTATTCGGATGGCCAATATCCATCCAAATACCTTTCCTCATTCGAATAGGATGTGTATCTTTGGAAATGATTTCTTTATTCACCACTAAATGGAGCAATTAAACCATGCAAGTAGCCACATCTCATTCGAGGAGTTCCTTACCCATTCGAAGACCAGCTTTCAATTTATATATAATAAACCAACTCCACTTGATTATCCTTTATTCAAACAACAAACATGCACATGCACACCTTTCTTCACCAATTAAATAATCATCCACTATAATAAACAAACACCACCATTCGAACAACAAACATATCTTTAAATAAACAAATCATTTAACATTCCCACTCTTCATTCGAAGAGCACAAGCCATTCGAAGAGCCCCATTTCCATTTTAATATTCAACCCACTAACTAGACAATTCATCCCATTTTAACATATTCAATCCACCTCTTCATTCGAACAGCCTATGCCATTCGAAGAGCCACATTTCCATTTTAATATTCAACCCACTAACTAAACAATTCATCCCATTTTAACATATCCAATCCATCTCTTCATTCGAACAGCCCCCCCCATTTCGAAGAGCATTAATTAAATATACAATCCCACCATTCGAATAGCCAACCACAACCACCTTTAATTCCTTCATTCGAACATAATCCAAGTGCAACAAAGTCAAATCTGGATAAGGGAAACCCGGAATGTACGTGCACAATCTAATAAAATAATAAGAGAACCATAACTTTATCCAGATCCAAATCTCTTATAAGTATGGAACCATGTCAATCCATCTTTCACACTTCTCTTCTTTTTCTATTCGTCAGAGCACCTTCTCTTATTTTAATACCACTACCTTTCTTTCTTCAAAGAATTATCCATCATACAAACACCTCTTTTCATTTCTTCTCAGATCCTTAAGTGTTATTATTCATACCATCACTTTTTATTGCAACCCAACCACCATGGAGCATTGTTCTTGAATCCTAGTTGAAGATCTTTTGACGTTTGAAGATTCTCGCCTTCTCCCTACTTATTTTTCGTAAGAAATCCTTTGTTAAACTCCTAATCTATAAACATAACTATTTTAATGTTAAACACAAGCAAACAAGGTTTTATAATCATAAACTATGCAAGAACTTACTTAAAATACATAAACATGAAAACTACCATTTAACAGCTTTCTGTCCGA
>WOUH02000028.1:9900366-9910709 GCA_009936405.2 Stevia rebaudiana | reverse complement strand
TTAATAGTTAACCATTGAGCTGTGAACAATCATTGAGGTCACGACCGGTGTTTCCGCCGCCGGTCAGGGTGTGACAAGCAAGTGGCTAGACCAAAGTTAGGGATGAGATTTTGGACCCGAATACCGGTACCGAACTGGTACCGACCGAAGAATACGGGACCGGGATCGGGATTTGATTTTCAAAGGTTTCGGATCGGGATATTTCGGGACCGGGACCGGGAAAATCCAGGTTACGTACGGGGTACCGGTAATATGAAAGGTCTTTTTTTTTTACCATTTTAGTTTCCAATTTTCCATAATAATGATGTTTGTTTTGGTCTTATGATCATCACTATATTATGACATCTTCTATTACGATTTGAGGATTTAATGTTTGTTTTACAAGTTTGATATAGCATCTTAAGTATTATTAAATTTTTCTAGAACAGCAGCAATTTTTTATTTATTTTTTTTCCGAACAGCAGCACCTTTAGCTTATATATGTTTCATCATATTTAATTTATGGCCCAATATTCAGTTCTGTACGGTACTGGTCACTAAAATGGCATTATGGCCCAATATTGAAAGTCACCAAAAGGGCCCATTTATGAGATTATGGTCCAACCGGTAATAACCGGGAATTTACCGAAATAACCGGTACCGTACCGGTTTATTCGGGACCGGGATTGGGATCGATTTTTCAGAGTTTTTGGGACCGGGATAATTCGGGACCAGGACCAGTCGGTACCGGGACGGTACCGATCTCATCCCTAACCAAAGTTACACACGAAAACAAAATCGAATTACAAACCATATTTAATTATATATCATAACCTTGTTTGGGCGAACGAGCCTACTCAAACTTGGTATGCAATATATATTCAAGTTTGTACAAAAGCAACACAAACATTCTTTGTCATTTTGTGTTCAGTTTTAAGTCGCGTATATCAGCAAGGAGCTAAGAAAGATCAAGGTATATCAAGAGATTTAGCAGCGTCCTTTGAAAACCATAATGCAGACATAGATGCGTTTATCATCAAGTAAGAACATCAGTCGAAGATTTCCTCCAAAAAACCAAAAGTGTTAGAAGATAGAGTTTGAAATTAAAAATTTTGACTTCGAAAATGCACACGGCATGTTGAAAAGCTAGCTAATAGCAATAATCAAGAATGAGATCGCTAAGTTGCAAACAAAATTAGAGAGTAATCTCCGCTAACAATGAAATCATCAAAAATATAGTAGCAAAGGTGAATAACTACCATATGACCATGGTAAGTGTTATATATTTGGTCAAGTTCGCTAAACTGTCAACTAATGGAGAAGAAGAAAGATAGTTGATTGATGGGCTATATAAAAGATTGTCGATGAATATTAGGATTTGATCAAATTGTGCAAAAACCATATTAATGTTTTTTTGAGTTACGACCTTTTGTGACTATGTGACTCAATTAAACATCAGCTAAGAAAATAACACTACTACGTTATTAAAAATCCAACAAACAGAATCATTAACCATCTATCAGACCATAAATGCATATTTAACAAGAGATCAATAGTTGCATTTAAATCCAACTGCGTATTTGCAATTTCATCTACTTGTTTAAACTTTAAAGAATAGAAGCATCATAATGATCTATGATTAATGAACAATTAAAGAAGTCATGCACATAAGATGATTGATGACATTAAACAAAACATACAAACCAATGAGCAAAATTAATAGTTGCAGTTAAATCTAATTGCATACTTTCATTTCATGTACTTGTTGAAGACTAGAAACATCATAATGATCTGTAATTAACTAATTAATGAACAATAAAAAAAGTCATGTACATACAAAATCTCAAACAAAACATACAATTCAATGAGCAAGTAAGACATCATTAGCAAAACCATCAATAACCGGTTCAGGACTATCTGACGTCGAACTACTAGAGTTAGGGTTCATAAAAACCATAGATCTAGCAGCCATTGGCTTCTTCCTCTGCGGACACCGAGGACCGTAGAATCTCACCGAAAAGCAAG
Source organism: Stevia rebaudiana (assembly GCA_009936405.2). Classification (NCBI taxonomy): domain Eukaryota; kingdom Viridiplantae; phylum Streptophyta; class Magnoliopsida; order Asterales; family Asteraceae; genus Stevia; species Stevia rebaudiana. The sequence goes on along the minus strand of WOUH02000028.1, from coordinate 9,908,705 downwards.
GAGGACCACCGTCAACCGCAGCAGTAGTGCCGACAGCTTCCTGTTGTTGACCGGAAACCGCTGCGATTGGAGATCTCGGTGGAGAAGAAGCAACCGGTGATGACGATGTACCACGGGGCTGGTAAATCTGAGAATCGGATAACATGTGTTGAGTCCTGGCGTTGATTTTGGAGTCACGAAGTTGAGCAAGAGCGCCGGGTTTTAGGTACCGGAGATAGCCGTGATTTGATGCAGATCGATTTCTGATGCGGCGGTTCATCACGGCGGCGAGAGGTTAGGGCGACAGATGTGTGTGTTGAGAGAGAGGCGGGGGATTTTATGAGCGGGAAAATGAACGGGGAGGGAAAATAAGAATGACGTGAGGATGAAAACGTGTAATTAATAATTATCGTGTTTTAACTTTTAAATTAGGTGTGGGGCGGGATTTTATATTTTTTTATTGTTTTCCAACAATATGATAGTGATACAAATTACGAGTGCTAAAAAAGATTTACAAAAAATTATGAAGATAATTTCCACACTCTAAATCTTTTTTTTTTCTTTAATGGTCCCTGCATTCCATGTCACCAGTTACCACCCTTAGCATAATTGTCAAAAACTCCAAAAAGAACAATTTTTTGGCTCTTCTTAGACTATGTGCGACGCTAAGAAGAGAATAGTGTGATGTGTGAAGTTTTATAAACTTAAGAAGGTAAGTTGTTTAATGCATACTTAAGAAGTAAGTTGTTTTCTAGGAGTAGAATGTTTACATTTGAAGTAGTTACTTACTTAATGCATAGTTGTTAGTGGTTACGACCAATTATGAAACCATTTCCGTAACGTTTGGTGCATGGTGTCGATTCCCACACTATATAAAAGCGATAGTTGGTCAGAATATAGCACACAAATTTCATAACTGATTTTGTTTTCGAATCTCTTATTCTTATCGTATTAGATATTGAGTGCCTGCAAAAATTGGTCAATCTGAAAGTGAATTTTACGTGTTCGTAAGAGAATACAATGAATCCTCAAACACGCAAAAACTTAGATGATAGACAATGATAATTAAAAATAAGTATGTATGTTTCTTCCCACAGAGGATAGCGAGGACAGCATGTTATAAATATTAAGATCAAGACTAAAAACCAACCATTTGTATTTAGAATAAATGAATGAAAAATTAACAACCTTTATATGGTATAAATATATGGGGTGGGTGGTCGGGTTTAACTAGCAAAGCTATTAGAGTTATAGTTTAGTGTGGTGTTACTTTGTTTGCGGTCAATGGTTTGAGTCTCATCAAAGACGGATTAAATGTAATTTAGTTGGGTATAGGTCAAATAAAGTATGATACATAAATTAGTGTCTGAATTGCCGGCCAAAAAAACAATCATGTTGTAAAATGAGTTTTTTTGTTCAAAATTTGCATAATTAAGAGCATTCACAATAGATTTCCCGTTTATCTGTGAGGAGATCCCGCATAATTTAGGTATGGTTAGGAGTGGTTGTTAGTAGAGGAGAGAGAAATATTTGAGGTTTGGTTTGTTTTTCCCCTAAAGTTAGGAAAAAATATGAAGATGGGGATTTTGGAGTAGGAGAGAGAAAATGTAATCATGTTATTTTAATAGTTTTTTAAAGTGGTTGTGAGTGAATGAGAGAGAAAAAGATAATGATAAAGATACAAAAAATTATTATTTAATTAAAAAAATTACAAATAAAGATGGGGAAGCTACTGTGAATGCTCTAACATCAGGGGTTTTGAGTTTAGGAAGATACAAACTGAAGCCCTTTATCGCATTTTGTGGTGTTTAGTTTAGGAAGTCAACAATTGATGCCCTTAGTTTGAACTACCTATAAAATAATTTAAAAGAATTAAGTTTTAGCCCAAAAATATGTTAAATTTTGAATTAATCATAGTGAATTATTGAATTGATTTACTGTTTTAGGGGTCCTTTTTGTTCTCGCACACAGCCCGAAATTTTAATTTTGGAGAAGGCTTTATAAACATGTTTGTACCAGCATGTGTGCTTGTTGTAAAAAAAAGAGTAAATTAAAATTTTCGTCTTAATAGATGTCATTTACCTTCAAAACTGATAAAAATCATCCTTTATGTTTTCAATTATTACCCACTTTGTCATTTTAATTAACGTCCGTCAGATTTTTCAGTTAAATCAATCATGTACGATACACATGAAGTATTTTTGTTTATTTAATTCTTGAATGACCATTCTTAAAAGTCGCAATAATTATATCCGGAGCACCTCCAAATCTTAGAGGGACCATTTTGTAATTTATGGAAACAACAATTTTATAAAAAAAAATTTGAAAGAAAAATCTAGAAAATAAAAAACCCAAAGATATTCAACACATCCATGATCATTGAACTCATCATCATCTAGTTACATTATCAACATTTGCACTTCTTACCATCACTCACCACCATTCATTGTTCACCACCCCTTCCACCTTCCCACTCATTACAATTCCACCATCCAACCTGCAATCTACTGCAATTTACCTGCACCGTAATAGACTTGCAATCGACCCTTTCCCTGTCGGTTTGTTGTGAAGGGGAAAATATAGAATCAAACTGGAGGGTGTATGCCAACGTGGTGAGCCGATATCGACCCTCCCTTTATGTTTTTCTGTCATCCGAACTCTCTCTATATATATATTGAAGATTCGTTAGAGTTTAGGGTTTCAATTATGGTACAAGCTTAGATGGGTTGTGTTTGTAGGTGGCGGTGATGGTGGTGGCCAGCAAACGACGTTGTGGAGACGATGATATAGGAGGACGAGGATCACTTTTGTTTAAGTTTTTATATGGTATTACCCAATATCTCACAATTAGTCCCTGTGAACTTTACTCTATGAGATATTTTATTGTGACTCTTAAGAATGTTCATTCAAGAATTATAAACCAAAAATACCCTATTTGCATCACACATATTCAACTGAAAAATATGATGGACGTTAGTCAAAAGGACATCCGGTAATACTTGAAGACCCAAATGATGATTTCCATCAGTTTTAATGGTAAAAAAATCTATTGAAAATGAACGCAAACGTAGAAACAAACAATATAATTTATTTAAAAAAAAAAACTAGTGACTAGTGAAGTATTGAAATTGAATGAATGAAAGTTGACCATGATGACGGATTGACGGTACCATAGCGTCCGCCCACACACGTTCATGGGCTCAAACTTTGGACCTGTTCTTCATGATTTTTCGGCCCACATTACCATGAATGGTGAGCAAACACCAATACACTATGCCAGTATGCCCCATGAAAAAGGGTAGACCGTAGACGAAGCCCATAGCCTAAGGAATATGGCGTATGCAAGTTAAGGTTTTTTGAAAAATAGATATGGCATTCGTTGGTATTTTATTGTCTCTTAATATATGATCCTTAATATACCTTAAAACATTTCAAATATATAATGTATCTAAGATACATATATCTCATATGTTTAAGCAAAAGAGATACGTGTAACCACAATCACCGACGTTTCGAAAATTTAGTTTTTTTTTTTTTAATGACAAACTTTAACTCCTAAATACAATCTAACCTTGTCATAGCAAAAAATTGAACTCACACTACTTTTGTGAGGTAAACATCATACCACTATGTAAGGTGAAATTTTAAGTATAAATTACATATTTGAAATGTCTTAAGGTATTTTAAGGATCGTATATATTAATTTCTTCCTTTTCAATATCAGCTGACTAAATGCTCAAATTGATACAGAGAAAAATGAGTTCGAGCTAAACTCAAGCTTAAATTATAATTTATTTAATCATTTTGCTCCACTATGAGGTTCATGTACTGAGTTTAGTTAGGTTTATGAGCTAGTTATATTTGTTATTGTTGCAAATATAATAGTATATATATATAACGTAATGTAATACATACTGAATAAATAATGTGTGCATATATAGCTATGATAAATAAACTAAATAATATATCTTAGCAATATATGTATTAAATAATAATAGATATAAATTAAAAAATTATTAAGCAACAAATAATAATACATATAAATTAAATAAAATTTTTAAAATTTTGTATGCATATATATAAATAATAATAGATCTAAATTAAAAAAATATTAAACAACAACCGAGGTGACTTCGAACCAAAAATATCACTCACATGTCGTTATTGTGCTTTAGACGCGAGTTTGAACTCGAGCTCTTATAAGTAATAATAATTGAACACAAGCTGAGTAGATTTGTTAACACTCTAACAAAAGGATTTCAATGTGTAGGTAGGCTGCTAAAAATTTACCCAAATATAACTTACATAGTGAATTTAATTAGCGTGAGAGAATGGTGCAAACGATACAACAAGGTCGGATATATATTTCAACGAATTTGCTACATTTGTTGGTAAACGTTAAATAAGTTTATTATCACATACTATATGTACAATAAGAACAAAATGTGCTAGAAGTCCATATATCGACCCAACAGGCCATAACTTTGTTATTCTCAATTGTCTTCATGTTGCCATTCCATATTCCTACGTTACAATAATAATGTTATATTATTATTCATTTATTCTCCTTCTTGATGCGTTGTTTTCAACTTTCAAGAGCACGAAGAATAATACAAACGTAGTTAAATGTATAATCAAATCTATAACTACTTTTACATGGAAGGTTTTTCTATGAACATCATCAAAGTGTTTAGTGAGACGCTAAGACGTTAATCACGTTAATCAAATAACAAATTTAAGGAAGAGGTTAATGCCCGGAATGATCAATCAATTTCAAATTACCAAATTGATTTTGGTTCAATCATGTGAGGTGTTCTCTTGCTTGAAGTCTTACTCAACATGTGTCTTAGAACTTTAAGTGAATACGAGTTTCTATAAAAAGTAGCTAATATCGTATTCATAATTAATATCAAATACACTATGAAACATTTTAAGAGCACTCACAGTTGAGTCTCTATATTGATAATTGATCTCTATTTCTAAATGTAGAGATTTCTTTTGGTTTTCTTACACATCAATATCTCAATCTCTATCTTTATTTTAAAAATATAGGTTTTCATATTTATAGAATCTTCATCTTTTATTTTAGAATTTAGAGTACTGTGGATATATATTCTCTAAATATAGAGAATTATGTTCACCATTTTTACAGTTTTTTTTTTTGTGAGTGTGCAAAAGAGAGATTAAATAGTTAAATAATTGTTTGTGAGTGAATTAGAGATAAAAACGGATAATAAGATGCATGTGATTGGTAAATAATATATATATATAATGCGATATTTAGTTAAATTATAATAGTTATGTATAAAGAAGTTGATGTGAATGCCTTGGAAGAATATAAATCTAAATTCGGCTTAAATAATCAAACTTTGTTTGAATATATTAACACTTTTATTTCATTTTGCACTATATGTAATCACAAATGATACAATTTTTTTTGCGAATTATCATGTTATTTGGTTGTATTTATGTCTTTGTGTGGTCCAGACCTTTTGGGATGTGAAAGATTTACCAGGTAACAAATCACATGATTCATTGGACATTAAACTCTTTTGGCTTAAAATTGGGATCACATGAATAGTTTGTTTTAACTTTTAAGATTGTCTTTGACTACACTAAAAGTGGGTTGCAATGTCACTAAATGGAAGCAAGGTATCATATTTCCCTAAAATCACTCTTTGATGTGTACGTATCATCTTATAGAGCATTGTTAAAGTCGAAGTTTATTACTGAAAATATAATACTATAACTTATTATTAAGATAGTAGTGTTGATGAGTTGTGTTGTTATAATATTTGAGGAATCATTATTACATGTACATAAAATAACCACATTTGTATCTATATGTATACATAACCTGTTTAAGTAGATAAATAGTCGTTAGTATTTTTGAACCGTTTTAATCAACTGAAATGCATCTGGCTTAAATTAAATTATGATTCCATGTGATGAACTTAAAAAATTCCAATTATATTTCAAACTTAACTTTTGTGCATATAGTTACCTCTGTAAATGAGTACCAATTTTTTTTTTATCAACGTATCTCGCGGTCACATGCTCTTACAATGACAAACATATCAGCCTTCCGCCCAACGAATAGCTGAAAGCATGACGACCCCGCCTTACCAGTCCAGGAGTAAACCCACTTTCTGTGAAAATCTTCTGGCTCACCCTAGAGCATTTTGCTACTTCAACTTGAGATCTCTCATTTGAGAAGTATCCAGAGTACCGTTGGGATAAATGCTTCTTGGATTTTTTTAATTTTATTTAGAGTTAATTATGTCAACATGTGGCCAACGAGAGTTTCCCTAGGCGTTGGTATAAAGCCCCCGACCAAAATGATGAGGATTCAAACTTCTTTAAAAACAAAAAGGTAAAGAATAATTTAGCTGTTAAAAATAATAATGTCAACATGCGTAGATTTACGACAAATCTACGTTGCTCTTACAATACCGGTTGCCCCACATTGGCTGTCAATATGTAATTAACTTCGTATATGATTTTGTTCTACATAGAAAAAGAAAGAAAAACAATGCCACATCACCGGTTTTCATGTTTTAACAAATTAGATGTAAGGAGAGGAGACATAACCGAAAGAAACAAAAAACCTGAAATCAATCAGATTTGTCATCTCATTTTTACCTAAAACTTTGGAAAGTTGCAATCCAACCCAAGACTACTTAAACCGCACCGAACAATAACACACAACCTTATTTCTTCCTCTCTTTGGTTCCGTTGGTAAGTTTTAGCGTAAAATGGTACCCAAATACGCAAGTCGAATCTTAGGGCCGCCATTGCCAAATTACCCAAACAACCCAAAGGGGGTCATTCCTGCCAATGTCTTCTTTATCGAAACGACCGATCGAATTAGAAAATAGAATGCTTTGTTGGTTCGGTTAGGCCACTTGAACCATTTCGTTCGAACCAGATAACTAGGCCAATCGAACCTACTTTACATATTTTCTACTTTAAAATCATAATTAGGACAGATTAATTTAGTACCCAAACGATCATTTTATTTTTATAAGTTTTCAAAAATATTAATATATATCATAATATAAACTATTTTCGTACTTAATGTTATAACAAATTATTTTATAGTGACAAACTTACACCCCGATAGTCTATTTCCGTATCCGCACTATTTTGTACAATGAGATTCGAACCCTTAATTATTTGAAAGGGACACTAATTTAACTCATTAGTAGCCTACCCTTTCAATTAGGTACATAAATTTGGTTCAACGAGTGGACAGATAAAGCGATCTATTTAATGTCGGCATGATTTTGAAATTAATAGCAATTTAAAAATGTAACTTTTGGAAGTTTGATCCATCCACCATATACACTAATATGGGAAAGTGAATACGTGGATAAGTGTGAAACCATTCAAAACTACGTCATTTTGATTGAGTTAAATAAAGATTGATTTGTATCTTATCTCCTTGGTAATTTTTCATCATTTCACGTATGTTTCGTAAAAAAAGCACATCATAAACCTTATAATTCAAATTGAGTTTCTAACAAAAATGTGAAAACATAAAAATAGGAATTCATATTTGTAACTATGATGAATAAAAAGTAGTGAAAAGTTATGTGAATTGATAGAAAAGAACTAGATAAAGAAGATTCAAATTAAGACTATGTGGTATACGGGGTAAGTGATGGGCTTGAGTGAGCATACCACGTAGGAGAGAGAGTGGGGTGAGTGGGTAAAAAGTAGGGTATTGATGTGGTGTTTTGTGATTGGTATGAGGGTAATATAAGAGATTGTGATTAGTTAGAAAATAAAAAAGAAAAAACAAAAAAACACACACAAAAAAAAATATATATTTCACGCCATGCTTCCATTCACGCCGGAGAGGGCAAAGCCCGGAAAATTGGAGGGTGGGACTGTGTTGGGGCGTGGTTGGGGGCGTGATCGGGGCCACCCACGCCCCGTCACCCTGTATACCGGCCAGTCTAAAATGTTAATCAAAATGACGTAGTTTTTAATGGTTTCACACCTAAGTTAGGTGTGTAACAGCATCATATTTACTTTAATAACTTGGGTAAAAATATACTTACCAAAATGCTTATAGTTTAATGGTAGAGAAATTTTTGTTTAAACAATGTCAAAAGTTTACCTAGTTTTGAGCTTCCTTTTGGGCTCCGTAAGTGAGTGACTTGACCCTGTTTAGAAACAAGGAAATATATAATATTTTAACGAATCCGATATAAACCCTTAATTTACAGCATTATTACATGAATAGAAAAACATCCATTTATACATCACATTGTTTAAGTTCAGGGCCGGTCCTGAGGATTTAAGTGCCCGGGGCGAGACGGGAAAAAAAGGCCCCTATGTACGAATGAATTATC
>WOUH02000028.1:9883612-9898253 GCA_009936405.2 Stevia rebaudiana | reverse complement strand
GTAACTTGATTTTTGTTCATCCAAACAAGTAATAGTAAATTGAATTTTGTTCATCCAAACAAGTAATAGTAACTTGATTTTTGTTCATCCAAACAAGTAATAGTAAATTGAATTTTGTTCATCCAAACAAGTAATAGTAACTTGATTTTTGTTCATCCAAACAAGTAATAGTAAATTGAATTTTGTTCATCCAAACAAGTAATAGTAACTTGATTTTTGTTCATCCAAACAAGTAATAGTAAATTGAATTTTGTTCATCCAAACAAGTAATAGTAACTTGAATTTTGTTCATCCAAACAAGTAATAGTAAATTGAATTTTGTTCATCCAAACAAGTAATAGTACTATTTGTTGTTTGAATGCTTTATAAGATTAAAGAGTTGGTTTTGTTCATCCAAACAAGTAACAGTACCATTTGTTGTTTGAATGAAGTCATTTTGGTAGTTGTCACAGCATTGTAGTATAATGATCTCAAAAAGTTCATAATCCCATTCATCTCAAAAGTACATTAAAAGAAATTAGTAAAGTACTATACTTTTTAAATAGATCAATAAATCACGAGAAAAAATAAGTCATAAAGTTCTTTATGTTTTTTTGCCATAAAATATATCTTTATTTATAATAGTATATATAGATCTAAAAAGAGCAAAATTTATGTTTAATCTTATGGTAAATCACCTCCATTTGATATGAGGCACAATAATCGATGTAATATCTTACCACTTTTTTATTATTTGATATATTCAACTGATTATTCCAAATTTAACTTGTTTTGTAAATCCAAGGCAAGATCAAAGTATCAACTCACGATAGATCTAAACATTCAAAACAAATTAATTTATAATTTTTTTTAATCATAATGTAATTAACTCTTCAAAAGGTGTCGCCCAAATTTGTTAGAAAAAGAGGGGGAAAATAATACATTTGTTTGGAGATTTTATTTATACATATACCAAAAAGATAATACTTTCAGCATATACAAAGAGAAACGATTTATACACGTGTTATGTGATATTGGTATATGACTACTTAGAATTAATTATGTATTGCTTGACTCTTTGATCAAGAATCATATAATCATAGATATATAAACCTTCCTTCCACTTATCTTGTAACTCAAAAACATGAGTAACTCTAATAATTTACAATGTTTTCTTAAAATTTTAACTTGAGAATATAAAAAATGTAAGAAATATCATATCCCTTTATTATTCTTTTTTTTTTTTTAATTTGTCCGTTTAAAACTCAATAAACACGGGTTATAATGTTTTAATACTTCCATTTCTTTTACTATACTATAACTGTGGAAGCTAAATTTTCATAGTTATTTAATGATAGTACAATAAACATAGCGGGGGACATTATTTTCCTTCTAAAGGGCCACCATATGGAGAAAGGGACCCTAATATAATAATATATTATTATTTTGCTAGTTGTATACGATAAAAGAAGTAGAGGTGTTAAAAATGTAAGGCGTAAAACAGTTTAGGGACAATAAATGTAGATACCAAGGTCCACAAGCATCTTTGGTAGCAATTGCCAATTGGTGAAAGATGGTTGACAAGCATACGGTTATAGTACAAGAAGAAGAATTAAGCCAGTGGGACACGTGTCACTTTTGAACCAATAAACATACCGTTATATTTACTCAACTGTCAGAATAGCACCCCTCTGTCACCAAAGTCCATAACAGACAGTTACACCGTACCTGTATTAAATGAAAGTAACATTATCAAAATTATAGAAAATTAGGTGTATTTGTTATTCTTCTATTTTTATTGTTTTTCTCTTTAAAATAATGTTTTATAAGGAAACGACTTCTTATGTGGACTTCGTGCGTAAGGAAACCCTCCATCATCTCGAGCATTTCCAATACTTTGAGTAGCCAACAAATTGTCTAAAAAAAAAAATAATTTAAAGCTAAGCTTGCTACAACTTCCATTGTGGTGTAGTGGTAGGAAGTTTGGGTTCTCTACATGAGACCTAGGTTCATTTTCCACTTCCAACACCTTAAGAGGGGGAAAAAAGGGGAGGGGGGGGGGGGGGTTGTCATGGGGGCTCAATGAAGGATGACAGACAGAGATCTTTATAATCTTCTGTTCGATCCAGATGGCATCTGGGTTTTACCACCAGACACCAGTGGGCCTTCGGGCCGTGGGTTTTCCCCAGAACTAGAGGTAACTTGATGCGCTTAAGAGCTCCGTATGGCTAGATTGACTAGCTGGTGGTGGTCTTTTGCCATTGGGTCACCCCGTACAAGGTACCTACGCAATTCCGTGTTTGTTGGCCGTTTAAAAAAAAGTTAAGCTCTCTACGAATATATATGTTTCTTATGTATCAACAAGATACGTAGAAATAAAAGAATATGTATAATCACCCTCGGGTGAACATGCGTAAAGATCTACTAATAAGTTATAAGAGATGCAAATTAATAACTGACATTGACATTGTTATACATACAGAAGCTAAACATGAGCTTAATGGCGATTTTATTATATAGAAATTTAACTATATTACGTGGAGGTCATTAATCTTTTGAGTCATTTAAACCACTAATCTTTTAACTCATTTTGTTTGTTAATCTTTTAGCTCAGCTTTACAAACCATTAAACAAAATGAACTTCCAGAGTCTTGGCTTGCAACCAACTTTTCTGATTCACCCTTGCCTCCTACGGTCATGCACCAGCAATTAACTATCAAACTTACCGGCCACTAGGCAAGTGACCCAATTCTTCATGTCGTGCCCCTTGCGAGCCCTCCTTCTAGTTAAACTCAATCAGTGATATAGGATGTTTTAAAGCTGAATTCTAACGACGTCCAACTGAACCCAACCACACTTTATATATAAACATACCCATTTTTATACTCCCATAGGGCACTAAAATGTGAAGGAGTTGTCATAAAAAAAGTTTAATCCACTTAACAATTTTTATATACATTAAATTCTGTAACTAAAACTAATCACTAAAACTATTTGATGAATAATTACTAACTTGTCTTATTAATATTGATTAAAGGTTAAGAAGATATTTCAGTTGACTTTTTAACAACAATTTCAATCATTTTAGTACTATTTAATTTAAGGTGACAGAAAGGTTTATTGGGAAACCACAAAAACTAGAGAACCTCGGGGAACTGGCTCAAATGAACTTCGATTTAGCTCATTCCGCCATCATTGGAACCGGCTCATTGAACCCCAATAGGAAAACACTAAACACTAAACCTTAATGCTAAATCGTAAGAGCTAAAAGCTAAACCCTAAAAGTTAAACACTAAAGATAAACCTAAACTCTAAATTTCAAATCGAAAAAGCGAAACCTTAAAGCTGAATCCTATGTATAAACGGGAACCGAATGGAATCTGTAAACCCTCCCCTCTTCAACTTCGAATCGGTGACCTTAATCCAAGGTGAACATTCTCTCAGTCACAGGAAAGTGCCTAGAGCAATTGCTCTAGGCAAGATTTGAATTTGATACCTCTTAAAGGAAGAACACCAAGTCCACACCTCCTCCTAACTACTTGAGTTAAAAATCATTGGTGTGAAAGTAATTAATAGGTCTTCAAACTAGTTGAAGATTCATTTTTATTATCGGGAAGGGTATTCTAAAACCACATTTTTTTCTAAAATATAAAAACCAAAATACAATACAAAAAACCAAATACAATATAAAAAAAATAAAAATAAAGTATAAATAAATAAATCAATATAAAAAATCTAGCACAAAAAATTTGTTTGTAATTATTTTTTTTTTATGTAGTTATATTGTTTATGTTGTATTGTATTTTAACCTTGAACAACAAATAACATGATCACCGGCCTTTATTGTATTTAACTTTGATTTTTAAATTTTGTTTACGTTTTTATATAAGATGTTTTTATTTGATTATACCCCTCTATTATTACGCAAATTATCACAAATACAATATTTATAAAATACAAATTAACTCTTTTTCACATGAATAATATGAAAAGGATTTTTTAGAAGAAGGACCAGTCGTTTATTCTTGAATAATACAGGGGGCTGTAGTTAGTGAGTCTTCTCTCATTTCTGTTAACCGACGTCCTTCCCTGCAAAGAGAAGAGAGAGTGTGTATATATATTTATATATGTATACGCACATACATGGTGTTGCTATAGCCTATATATATATATATATATATATATATATATATATATATATATGTATATGTATATATGTGTGAGAGAGAGAGAGAGAGCACAAAAAACAAACCAAAGGGATAAAGAAAGGTACAAACTAGAATAAGTACAGGGTACCTCTTTATATATTCCGCTAAAACAACTCTCTCCATTTCCCTCTGTTCCTTGACCTCTGAATTTCAAAATTGTTTCGTGTTATTGAATTGAGATTCATCATTCATCTGGGTGTTTGATTTTAAAAACATGGGTTTCATTCAATGAACCGTGTTCATTGGGGAAGAAGTAAGATTCACGACATGAAGAACAGAGGAGATCAGCAAGCTTCAAGAAATGTTATATCGCAAAAATGGACATTTTTGTTGTGTATCGGTAGTTTTTGTGCTGGATTACTCTTTACCAATAGGTAATTACATGATCTTGATTGTTTATTTATTTTCAAACTTTTGGATTTTGATCCTCTGGGTTTGTTTTGTTTCTGAAAATTTTGGATTGTAAGAGATGCACACCAAGTATTTGATTTTAATCCTCTGAGAATGAACACAAAAATTCAAAGATTTTTTATTGGTTTTAGTCTTCTAATGGGTTGACTGATTGCTTCATATGGTTTTTTACCATCGTGTTTTGTTGTAATTACATGATCTCATTTCTAGTAAGTTTTTCCAGAAAAACCTTAATTTCTAACTAACTGTTTATCACATAAAAATGACAATTGAAACTGTACGTGTGTTGGTTTTAATAAACTTTTTTGTTGTATGATTCATCGGCTTTCCTTATTTAGTTGTTTCTTTTTATGATTTATTCTTCACAATTAGCACCATTTTTTAAACAAATTTGCAGATCTGTTTTATGATGTTTTGTACTCTAGTCTTCATGTTGGAACTGTAATTATTTGTGAAGATATATTTCCATCATGAGTTTCTGGAGTTTGATCATCATATGTACTTTGTTCTAAGAATAATACCTTTTTTTGGAAATAAAAATTTAAAAAAAATAACAAATGGGTAGTTGGCATTCTCATAATTGTTTTGCTGGTAACTGTACCTAGAATGTTGTTCTAAAAGAACTCTTGATTTATACGTATTTTACAAAATTTACAAATATGTTGGATTTATAACTTTTAAAGAAATTTGTCACAGAATGTGGACAGTGTCTGATTCTAAACTTATTACAAGACCAACTGCTCTTGAATCTGAAGGCCTAAAGTTAATATCAGAAGGTTGTGATCTAAGAAAGGTATGTTTTATTTTCTTAAAGAGTTCAAGAAATCATGAAACTATTTAATAAATATGATTGGTTTATATAATTTGATTGTGGTTGGTTTTTTAGTTACATATGAAGAATGTAAAACGTGATCCAAAACAAATATTTGGGGAAGTATCCAAGACTCATCAGGCTATACAGTAAGTTTGTTTTTTCTTTTAATGTTTCTATATTAAGTATTTAAAATTGTTTATTTAAACAACTTATTTACTTATTGCGCCTTTATAAAAAGAAAATACGAACTTCTGATTGTTTGGATGAAGAAAAGTGTTTATGCTTATTTGTTTTTCTTAAAATGAAATAAAGTGTTTAAAATCTACAACAATTCTAAACATTAAACACCCCCTTAATTTTTTTAGCATTTTTGTATTAATTTATTTGTTTGTAAATAATGTTTCTTTTTAATCTAATTATATATAGGACATTAGACAAAACGATATCAAGCTTAGAGATGGAATTAGCCGCAGCTAGGTCCATACAAGAGTCGATCGTGAACGGATCTCCAATATCAGAAGAACACACGCGGAGTTCATCTGAAAAGAAAAAGTATTTAATGGTTGTTGGAGTTAATACTGCTTTTAGTAGTCGTAAAAGAAGAGATTCGGTACGGGCTACTTGGATGCCTCAAGGTTTGTAAAGCTCAATCAATTTGGTTTACGTTTTATTTCTAACGAGTAGAAAAAATATTACTGAAACGAAAAAGAGTCCGAATTCACCAAAATTGTATATTTAAAACTTAAAACCTTTTAATTAATTTTTTAAAAAGTATTTTAATAGAAGTTAAACACGACGTGTAAAAACATTTTTCCTATAAGTCTTCATTCAGTAATTTTATTGTCTTTAACTGTCATATACAGGTGAAAAAAGGAAAAAGTTAGAGGAGGAGAAGGGCATTATAATACGTTTTGTCATCGGTCACAGGTGGGTAATTTATTTATTTTTTTATAACGTTTTATTCTAATATATTAATATAATATTTTAATTTTTTACAAAAATAATGTGTTTTTTTTTCCATGGTATTTTAAATAATTTGAAAATTTATAAAAGGATGGACAATGTCAAATCACTTCAAATATATTAAATGAACTTTTGCAAAACAAAGCATATAATAATATAAACTTTTCAGGATTTCATGTGCTTCGACTTTTATGTTGTTAATCATTTAGGCTTCCACCTTTTAAACTCATTAGATTCTTATGTTATCAACCAAATGAACTGCTTTTTTGTCTCTTGGATCATATTTCAACAAATGATGAGATCTAAAACAATTAAAATTTTCCATTTTGCGCAATGATTAAACTCCAAAAAGTGTTTTTATTTGTTTCTATTTTTTTTTTAACAATAATCGTTTAAAACCACAACCCTTTAGTTAGTTAATTATGAGACTCATTTTTTATCACTAAGCCACAACTGCTCATTGTTTCTAATTATTTAATTTTTTCATTAGCTAACTGTATGCATTGAATACCTTTCTATTATCATTTTTAGAATTAGAATATATATATCATAAATAAAAAGCTAAATCTTTGTGAGAAACATGAACTTAATTATTTCTTTAATTATTTTTTACAGTGCCACGGTTGGGGGCATACTAGACCGAGCTATTGAAGCGGAAGACAGAAAGCATGGTGATTTCTTGAGACTGGTAAATGTTTTATTATCTTTTATTTTATAATTTTCTCTCTTTATTTGAATTAAAAAATAATAATTATTGACGATATAAAAACAAACAGGACCATGTAGAGGGATACCTAGAATTGTCTGCAAAGACAAAAACATATTTTGCAACTGCTGTTACAATGTGGGATGCAGAATTTTACATCAAGGTTGATGATGATGTCCATGTGAACATAGGTAACTTTGACTTCTTCATAGTTAAAGAGTTTTGACTTTAAAAAAGTCAAACAATTAACTTAAAACATTAAAAAATTGTTATTGTTCTGTTTACAAATTAAAGATAGAAAGTCATAATAAGACAGTAACCAATAGCAATGCAAGAATTGTCATTTGTATTAAAAAAATCCAAAACTACAGTTGGTCAATGATCATGGTTTGACTTTTGTAACATGTTTTTGGATCTTGATTGCAGCCACATTAGGTCATACTTTAGTTAGACATAGGAAAAAGAAAAGGGTATATATTGGATGCATGAAGTCTGGTCCGGTACTCGCTCAAAAGTAAGCAAATTAACAATCTTGAGTTTTAAATAATATTATTATTTTTACTTATTTGCATTTATTAATTAATTTTGTAATGAAACAGAGGAGTGAGATACCACGAGCCAGAATATTGGAAATTTGGTGAGTCAGGAAACAAGTATTTCCGTCATGCCACCGGACAATTATATGCTATTTCAAAAGATTTGGCTACTTATATCTCTTTAAACCAGTTAAGTTTTGCTTGCCATAATATATTCATTTATTTATTAATATATTTATTATTATGGTTTTCTAATATTGTTTTAAAAAATTATCTCAGACATGTGTTACATAAGTACGCAAATGAGGATGTTTCTTTAGGATCTTGGTTTATCGGGCTTGATGTGGAACATATTGATGATCGAAGATTATGCTGTGGGACCCCTCCTGGTAAAGTTTCGATTGTTCTAATCTTTTTTTTTTTTTTTTGAACAGAAAAATTGATGACGATTTTTCTAATCAAATAGTAAATAGAACAAATATATGATAGAAAATGAACAAGTTAGAACAGGTTCGGGTCAACATGAGTAGGTTTGGTGTTTGTCAAATATGATTATTGAGTTATTATATTAATAATGATCCGATTATTTGCAATAATTGATGTACAATTGTCAAAATAAACACTATAGGCGTTCAAGAAATTCTTACACAAGTTTATAAAACTTTGTAATCATTTCAGCCCTAACGTTTGAATTTTTTAATCATTTTACCCCTGACAAAGTTAGTGTCGGGGTCTGAAATAGTTACAGAATTCAAATGTGAGGGGCTGTATTGTTAGAAGATTTCTTTATGGGCTGAAATGAGTTTAAATAAAACATTTCTAATTAGACCCCCTAAACACAAACAACACTTTCTAATTTCGGCTATTGGTATTATGGTTTCGTAGATTGTGAGTGGAAAGCACAAGCGGGAAACATATGTGTAGCATCATTTGACTGGACGTGTAGTGGGATTTGTCGGTCTGTTGACAGGATTAAGGAAGTCCATAGGCGATGTGGCGAGGGTGAAAACGCGGTCTGGTCAGCCACATTTTGAGAAAACCGATTTGTTGTGTTTTCTTTCAAAATTTGGAAAGAGTTTATGGTCAAGAAACAAAATGCAAAAAACCAAGGTTTGTAAAGAACACAAAAAAATATGTATATCATGACACCATTGCAGTGAAGAGGCCATTGAAGAGATGCCCTGCTATGCAAGTTTTCTTTAAAAATATTACAATTAGAGGAATGTAAGCAAAGCAAGAGGCTCTTGCTCTTTGCACATTTGTTTCTTTTTTATTTTTGGTAATAATAATCTCATCTGAGCGGTTTTAGGTGATATGGGTTCAAGATGTAAGTGATGGTGGATTTCGGTGTTACATAAAATATTTTAAAAATTATCAATTATGAATTTTTTAAAATATTTTCTTTATATTTTGAAACACTAGAAGGTAACTAGTGAAAACAAGTTTCGATCAAAATGAATGTATTATTATGTTGGTTGTGGGTTTTGTTAACTGTTAACACATCAACATTTAAACACTACTTGTAAATAGTTATGTAACATGTTGTTTGAGCTTGGCTTGTTTTACTTAAACAAGCTCGGGTAGTTTTGAGCTTAATATCTATAAAACAAGCCTTGATAAGTGATAGGTTCGTTTAAACTCTAGAGCCAAGTCGATCTCGATAGATGGAGCTCGACCCGGGCTTATATATTTGATGGGCTACAATTAACTTCCAAGTTACGTTGAGTTCGTCTTGATTCAAGCTTTTTAGTGACATGATCTCGAGTAACTTACAAACTAGTTAGTTTGTTTACTTCCCAACTTATGAATATGGTTAACCAAGGTGGTTGTTAGGTTGAGGGTTTACATTTCCAAATTTTATCACATAAGACAAGAAATATCTTATCATTAATTTTCAATTTGGCTGGGGGATTAAATTTATTACAAAGTTAGATTCATATAGGTAACATTAATATGAACCTGGAAGATTCTACCACGCTACAGCGTGGGCATTTGGTCATTATCTTGTCAGCTATCTTGCCGTTAAAACATAGACACGATCCCGAATACCCATGATTGTGAACATGAAAACGAAGAAATTAGGGTAGATCACTACGATCGGGATCCCATGTGTGCAAAGCACATTAACAAAATTAAACCCAACACGTTTCGCATTGCGATTGGGTCTTAGCATGTCAACAAAACTTGAAATGAATTAAATCTCGCACATTAATCCTTCCCTACAGCAAATAAAAACTTGTTAAAAAAATTAATGATCATAAATGAAAAGAAAATGGAAACAAAATCTTTCTCCATTCACCTTGAAGGCAAATTGTGGAGCCTTGTCCAACTACAACCAATATAAATTATTAACCAATGTGTTGTTGCCACGTGGACACCGATCACACGCTATTCCCAACCCGTTTGAGTTATAGAATGTACATGGTTATAAACACTTTTGATTAGACTATCATATTATTACCTAACAAATTGTTTGAAATCATTTTTTTTAAATTATTTATTTATGTTGTAAAGAGGAAGGTCAACTTTATATGGCAGCAGGGAGAGGTGACCTACAACTATAAGGACCAGGGACCTTAAATGTTATCTTGTGAATCTTGTGGTGTTGTGGGTGTCTTATTGACTTTTTTGACTCAGCTACAATCTAATAATATCGAACATGTATTCATTTAAAAAGAATTAGGTGTGAATTTTTTTTAACAGGATATCGATAAAGAAAATCTTTTATTTGGTATATAACTATATATATATATATAGTTTTATACTGTACTTTACATATTATTTTACTGTCATAATTTTGAAATGTGCTAATAAATTTTACATCTTGGTCTTTTGTCATTGTACAAACCTACCGAGTTTTATATTTTAAAAAAACGTTTTTTATTCTTGACAATATTGTATATACTCTGACAAAAAAGCTCATGTACTTAACAAATAATACGACTAATTAAAAGAAAAAATAATAAAAGTAGGTCATATTTAAAGTTTTGAAGAGTACTTGTCAATCTATGAAATTAAACATATTTATGATTCTTATTTTTCGAAATAGAAATATAATCAATGGACCAAGTGAAGATGGATTTGGTGGCCAACAATTGCCTGTGACATGCGACCTAAATCCTTGCCACCAAATGTTAGTTGAACCGACATACAAAATAATATGTTCGCATTATAAAAAAAAATATATCATGCAATAATTTCAGAAAATATGGTAACGTTTCAGAGAACTGAAGTTTATGTCTAAGAAAGAAGCATCTTAGATACATGGAAAATAAAAAGAGGGTAAATATATATGAGCTTATAGACTTATATTCATAGAGGGAGAACGTTTCGAGATGTTTACAGATAGCTAACTCTAATAAATAATTTTAAATAACGTGTCACATGGCAACATCAGATTATTTTGTACTTTTTATATTTTTTTTAATTAATCTTAAATTATTAAATAGATTTAAATTTTAAAATCATTTAGATTTGTTATTATTTGATTAAGTATTCTTTATCTTATATATTAAAAATAGTATACTGCATTTTTTATTACTGATGTTTTCAATACTTAACAGTTTCAGTCCACTATTAATAAAAACTGTCCCTAATGTTTCAAGTCTTAAAAATTTTTGCCCCCAACCTTCCAAGTCTTAAAATTTTTATTTCTAACGTTTCAATTTTTAACAATTTTTGTCAACTCTTAATAGTTTTATGTGAACGGTTTAATGACGAAAAATGTTAAGATTGAAACATTAGGGATGAAAGCTGTTATGGGCGGACTGTAACTCTTAAGCCTTGCAAATCTTAAAGGTGAAAACCGTAGTTAACTTTATTTAAATTTAAATTTGAGTTTTCTTTAATTTGTATAATTATCAACTAAATTTAAGGAACTTATTTTTTAAAATACTAAAATACACTTTTTATTCCAAAAGGTTGCAATACTTAACAGTTTCAGTCCACCGGTAATACAAACTGTCACTAACGTTTCAAGTCTTAACAATTTTTGTCCATAATGTTTCAAGTCTAATTTTTTTTCGTCCCTAACGTTTCAAGTTTTAACAGTTTTTGTTAAGGGTTTAATGACGAAAACTATTGATGCTTGAGACGTTAGGGACGAAAGCTGTTTAAGGGTGTACTGAAAACAGAAATTATTAAGCCTTGCAAATTTCATAAACGAAACCACAGTTTACTCTATTCAAATTGTAAATTTTACTTTTCTTCAATCTGTATAATTACCAACTTAATTTAAAGAATTTATAGTTAAAAAGTTCTAATGAATAAGTTTAAAACCTCCAAACGGTAATTTATTATAATCATAGAATAGAAGTGTTTAAACATTTATTTGTTTTAGTGTTTGCATTACAGTAACTTAATGCAATGATTTAATGACAAAAATTTGAAGTGTTGATTATGTAACATCATGTAATACATGAGTTTTAATTATTATCTTAAGTGTTTATCTTATATATGTAAAATAGTAAACTGCATTTTTATCCTAAGATTTACAATACTTAACAGTTTTAGTTCACCATTAGCAGAAACCGTCCCCAACGTTTCAAGTCTTAACAATTTGCGTATCTAACCAAAACTGTTAAGACTTCAAACGTTATGAACGAAAACTATTAAGGGTGAACTGAAACTGTTAAGCCTTGCAAATCTCAGAGACGAAAACCGTAATTTACTCTATTTAAATATTAAATTTGACTTTTCTTTAGTTTGTATAGTTACCAACTAAATTATCGGAATTCATATTTAAAAAGTTTATAATTAATAATTTTAAAACCCTAAACCATAATTATTATCATAAAAATGTCAAACATTTATTTGTTTTGAGTGTTTACAACATAATAACTTATTATATATGTGAAATGATTCAATAATAAAAATTTAAGTGTAGATTATGTATAACATGTGTAATACATGAGTTTTATGCTAGTTATTTATAAAAACCTAATTTAAGTTAGATGTTCACATTATAAGAAATGGGTGGTTCATAAGAGAACCATTATTTGTGCGAAAACTAAAACCACACTTAACTTAACTTCAAATAGCTCTCATTTTTTTTATATGTTATTATTTTTTAAAACAGTTTACAGCGTTGAATCATAAATTTTTATTTTAAATACAAGTATAATGAATCCATGTTAAAAAAATAATTCATGGCGTAAGTGGTAATATATTATACATATGTTGTATACTTGCAATATACATAAATACATCCAAGAAACAAAAAACTAATGAAATACTTATATGATACTCATAAGCTACTTTAAAGTATTAAATTATTTAAATTATGATCAAACTGCAGATGTGTAATATAAATGAAGTATGTTATACTGCATATTATATTGCATATATGCATATATGTAGCATATATACATAGATAGATGAAAAACACAAAGAAAAACCGAATAAATTCTTTTTGAAAACACGGATATGAATTCAAAGAACTAAAATCTGTGAATTACCATTATACAACATATATGTAGTATTAAACATTTTACTAAGTGATTTTTTAATATGCGTTCATTATACTCGTATGAAAGGCAAACAAAATTATGATTAAATTATACAAACCGTTTTAAAAATAATAATCATACCAAATTAGAAAATATTTTTAGTTCAGTTAAATGGTGTTTTTTTTTTTCTCACAATAATAAAAAAAATGTGCAAATACAAAACATATACAAAATAACACACAAACAACCACCTCTTTCATCATAAATTTCCTTTTCTAATTATACAAAATCGTGATCATGGACCTGTCTATTTCACAGATCTTTTATAAATAATATAGGACGTAAAACATCTAATAAACAAATTTAACTTTGCATAAGCGGCAATCAAATATATAAATTAACAACTTTCATTATAAAATATGTCACTTATAAGTATACTAAGTTTTTATATTACTTTGGTGGGACTCGTTCTTATATAATTGAAATGAAAACTAAAAACCATTTCTTTTTACTTAAGATTACAAAGAAAGAAACAAACCACACAATTACAATACTTGTTAGAGAAAAATTGGCCGACTCTGGGCCGCCAATATACAGTTTTGTGTTCGACACCAAATGGGTGCCTATAAACTACACTATTATGTCTTCGCACCAAAATAGCTACCGATAAACTGTACAATTTTATCTTTGGAACCAAAATAGCTACCGATATACAGTTTTATCTTTGGCACCAAAATACCTGCCTATAAACTGCACAAAATGTTGTCTTTCGCACCTAATGGCTGCCGATAGACTCCACTACCGATTTAACACCAAACTTTGAGCCTCGATATCTCATTCATCTTAGCTCCGTTTTGAACATGGTTTGGTTCATCAAAAAACAATTACATCATAGAACCCAAATCCATTAATAACAACTTTAGTAACTGAAATACCACATAGTTATTTACATCGAAACTTGACAAAAACTCATTTTTGCAACTTAGTAAAAACTCATTTTTCAATACTTCTCTCATTTTTCCAACACTTTTTATATATAGCAGCACAAAAGAGTATTAGTTAGACAATTGAGTAAGCAAGAGAAACAATAATATCATCATACAATCACAAGTGGTTTAAATGAATGAACGTTAACAAATTCACTTTACATTAGACTATCCGGTGTACCCAAATATATGGGCGTTTTGCCCTCTGAAAACGCCCCCCATAACGCCAAACACCGCCCCACCCATCGAATTTCCGGGCGTTGCCGGCCACGGCGTCGCCGTGGTGACGGCGTCATGGGGAAAAAACCGACCGTTGCTTTTTGGGATTCGGTCTTTGTGACCGTTGTAGATTAAAAAAAAAATTACTTTTTTTTTATATATATACTACACATAAATCTCTTTCAAAATCCTCCCAAACTCTTAAATCTCTTCCATTCAAATATCCTCTCTTTCAATCTAAAAAATTTACCAAAAAAACATCATCATGCAATTCCCACCACCGTTGGGGTCCAGTTCAAGTGAGGAAGACGAGTTTTTCGTACAAGCTGTTGTTCAAGGCGCCATTTACTACAATCAGCAAGTCGAGAGACC
>WOUH02000028.1:9850978-9864863 GCA_009936405.2 Stevia rebaudiana | reverse complement strand
CATTTAAACGATCCAACGGATGAAATCTCATCCTACGTTATGTAGGATAACAAGCATATGTATTTTAACCGCTCCCTTATTATCTATCATCAACTTTTAGAAGCTTTCATTTGTTACTTCACGTTAAAAATACACCAAGGGTAACTTGACTTCATATGTTTTACAAAGCATCTCCTATAAAAAATTATTTGAATGTGTGATAGATTTTATGTAATATGAGCAATTCTAATGTTCCTTCCGTTAGCAAAATTGTCTTTTTTATAAATCATCTGATTAAGAAGCACATCATAAAGAAAACATTATGCATTATATTCAAACTACGTTTTACAAGTAGTATAGAAAAATACTATAATCATCTTTTTCAAGGGTCCTATAAAAATTGTTGGTACGTTTCTGAAATTATCAAGTAAGTAGTTTTATATCAAATTAGAGATATAATACAACCTATTAGTCACAATGACAATTGAATAAATGACCTTAAAAATGAAGAACTCACACATATGTTACTAGTATCAGCTAAAAAACAACTATACACACATATGTTACTAGTATCAGCTAAAAAACAACTATACACAGTAAATCTTATTCGTACCAAAACTATTACTAAGGTTAAAAAATAATAGCATGTAGATAAACGACAAACATTGTTTTTACATATACATATACAAAGCTAATAATAATATAAGATATTGTAAAAGAATAAGTGGCAACAAATATAATTACCACAAAAGAAGACAAACATTATAAACTTAGCAACCAATATTTTATTCAAAACAAAAGATTTAGACTAGAGGCTTGTGACATGTCTTTTGTAAACCTCAAATTTGTCTCATGTGCATTACAAGATTGTAATACACAACATAATACAAAACTATGTTGTATAGTACAATCCTCTTATGGGACAACTATAAGGAATACAAAATTGAATTTCAGATACAAATTATGAAAGTGGAAAGTTCAAATATAACACAAACTTCATGCATTACACAAAAGACAGTAAATAAACATCTGAGTTTCAACCTTGCACTTGTTCCACAACTACTATATGACAGCAAACTTCAACATCTATGTGTGATATATTTATTATTACATTTACAGAAAACAAGCAGGTTGATTATAAAATAGAGAGACCTCACACAGCTTCTGCAAACCCGACTCGCGATTTACCATAGTCAAACACCGTGTGGTATTTACCCATGAAAATATCTCCCAAGATCCTGTAATAAAAACCGTATTATTTCGGGTACATGTGCCAGTTTTGACATGTTTACTAATGAATTGTATATAAACAGATAAGTAAATTTGAAAATAGCTATGAAAGAAATACATCAAGCGGGTCAAAAGTTATCCAAAATGTATTCCTCCTAAAACTGAAATCAGTATTATTATTTATCATACTAAAAAAGTGTGATAAAACCTATACAATAGTATTAGGTACATTGTGAGTGAACGCACGCATATGAAGATTTAAAACCAAAAAAAGGCTTCTTAAGTTTATAAAAAGTTATAAACGATAACCGACATAAAGTAAAAAAGAGGTGATGAGAGTACCATAGGGGCCCACGAGGAGGTGCAACATCAAGAGCAGTAAATCCACTGATGCATTGTGCTACTGCTCCTTCGCCAACTTTCAGGACATACTATTCGATCATGCAAGATTTAACAATAATATTATATAATATAATATCAAATCATTTTTGAATTAATTACCCTTAATAAAAAAAAGATTAATGCGGTTAAAAAGAAAAAAAAAGGATTGGGTTATATGAAGGTTACCTCTTCAGGTGAGAGGTCAAAAGTTTTACCGCCAATGGTAAATGCAACATTAGGCATGGATGAAAGACTGTTGCAGTTAACTCCAGATTCTCCCATTGGACTTGGCAACCGCTCACACAGCTGAAATATTAATTTTACAATCTCGTCTAATTTGCCCTTGACATTATCAACCATTATAAATTTTTTATAAATAATTACCGTGTTAAGTGTTATTACATTAGCTAAATCTATTTCAGCTATGTAAAATCATTTTAATAATATGTTTACCGAGGGTTTATGAATACAAAATCAAATTTTGACTGAATTTTGACACATCTGACCCGTTTTCTTTTAATAACATTATTTTATAGTTTGACCATGAGATCATCAATCATTGTTTTTCTTCAATTCTTCTTATTGTCCACAATTCTTTTTAAAAAAATAAGTAGTGTGTGTCATGTGTTATTACAAAAGTTGTCTTTATTTCAGTATTCATCTGATATTTTGAATAAAATGATTCCAGAAGGTTTGTGAAAATTTGAGCAAAAAACTGAATTGGCATGTTCATATGTAAATTGGTCAAAATTACCATCCATACTTTTGATTTATATATAGATAAATGAAGTCACTTCACCTGATCGACATAGTTGATTATTTGATCTTCAGTCTCGTTTCGCTTAATCTGGTTTTGCATCCAAACAACTGCCATCTCACAGAAAGTACACATCTCATCATGCACGCCAGATGATTTTTCATCATTTTTGTCAACCACACTCTCAATTATCATGCTGTCAAAACATACAAGTTAGCTACTTGCGATACTAAATGTGCTCCATTCTCGTATATTTATATATTATAATGATTACAACTACCAACATTATTAATGACCCAAAAAGTAGTAAAACTGACCTAGTATCATGTGAACCATCAAAAGAGCATAAATTCATTTGAGAGCAGATTTTTTCAGGTTGTGACTATAAAACAAACAAACAGAATGGTGCAGTAAGTTCCCAAGATAAACTCCATAAAACTTATACATTTAATTATTTATGATTGATTTTTAAAAAATTAAATTAATAACATGTGAAAATACTCAATTAATAAAAAAAAAGTAGAAAAAATAAGAAAATATTGCATAATTTTTTTTTTTTTGCAAATTAAGACTGATAGAAACCTTTTACCAAATGTAAATATTTATTATGGAAAAAAGAAAAAACATTCAGAAACAAGAGAAGATATAAAAATGTATTTTGGTACCTCAGATAGTAGCATCTCAATTATAGTTTTCCCATACTGATCAACCAATGTCTTGCATTGTTGGCTCATAACACCAGCAGCACCAATGGCTTGATTAATTTGAGTAATAACAGCCTAAAAGAAATGGATATTAATATCAGGTAGAAAAATAAAGTTAGTTAACTAATTAGACATTTCATGCCAGTACAATATATTTTAATCAACTGATCAGGAAGGAAAATATAGACATTGAGGTATAACAATTTTCTATTATATATAAAAAAAGAGAGGTAATGTAAACTTATTTTGCTTCTACTTTCACAGGAAAACAAGTTAAAAGTTAAAAACAGAAAAAAATTAAAACCAAGTTTCACTATTCTTCCATTGTAATATTTTTTATAACTAGTTACAGCCTTCCAGAATGACCTAAATGGTAACCTGATTACTTACTAAGTAATTTCTTTTTTCAAGCTACCAGTTACCTTAGGTTAAAATTTAAAATAACTACTAAATAGTAGCCAAGTTCCATAAATCATAGTTGATCTGTCTAGATCACTCGATTTTAACACTTAATGAAAAACTTCACAGAAATTAAACAATATTTGTCCTCTTTACGTGTGTAAAAGTTTATAACTGCATATAAATGTATACATACCGTTGGACCAGCCAACAAAGAAGTTCCAGAATCTGCAATTGCTGCACAACCATTGTTGCAAAATCCTGAAAAAAAAAAGATGTCAAACAAATATAAAATTCAAAGCTTCAAGGTTTTAAAGCTAATAATAATAAAAGAGTTAAGACATATGCTGCAGAATTACCGGTTGTTTTATCACCAACCAGGACATCACCCATATCGAACTATCAAAAGAAAAACAACCAAATCAGATTTGAACTTATGAAAAACCATCATAATGAAATTAAAAGAAAAAGAAATTAACAGAGACTTGCCTGCCAATAGCCTTTTTGAGTCACAGGGACATATGTGTGTTCACCTTTGAAATGATTAGTATCAACGCCACCAAACACAAGTTCACCACCTTCACCCTCATCAGCATTGCGATTTAGCCAAAATGAAAACACGGGTTCTTGAACAAGACCTTGTTTCACCATATTGTACCTAAAATAATATGCCAAATAATACAAGTCAATTATAAAACTCCAAACAAAAGAATCAAGAAAAATTGTACACGAACCCAAGTATTTAAAAGTTTTCATTTAGGCCATCAAACTATTGAAATAATGTTATTAGCCAACACCAAGTATCAATTTGTTTACGTTTATGCCAATTCCAGCAAAGAAAACTTTGAATAATAAAATACACTTGAATGTAAAGCTTCTATCACATCTACAATTGTAAAAATGCCCCTAAATCTACTAAAAAAATTCAAGTCTTGATGAATTGTCAAAATAATATTCAAATTCGATCAAATTTTTTCTTACTTATTGAATGAGGGCACATTTCATCATTTTGTCTAAATAGTATGCAGGAATCGAAACAAATCGATAATTAGGTGGCCTCTATGTTTTCATATCTAGTGACCTTAGTGAAAACTTTTGTGTACGTTATCCGAAAATGAAAGTTTGTTACGGATGAAGTGTCAACTTTTACCAAACAGGAACAGCATCCCCAACAGAGATTTCTTGAAACCCAAGCCCAAGAATACCATCAAACTTGGCTGCCAAGAAAGTGACACCTGGCTCTTTAGTTGCCTCAATAAAATCCTGAAAAATGGTCATATGTTAAAATAAATATACTAAATGGAAACATTGTATTTATTACATTTAGACGCGATGTTTATTTAATTTTAATGACCTGATCTTTCACAACAAGGTCACCAACTTTTACAGAATCTTTGCTAAAGAAACCAGATATAGAGCCAGTTCCATATTGAATTGCAGCAGATTTTCCTGAATAAAAAAATCCATATATAAGTAATCACAAGCCTTTAAATAGCAGTTTAAAAATCAATGCTTATACAAATGACAGTGCATGAGGTCAACCGCTCAAAGTATGCTTGCATGCTCATGTTTTATGTCGGTCAAACAACATGAAAGCTATAACTTGATTGTCAAATACAAATTAATTTTCTTTAGCACTAATCTTACCAAAATTTATGTACATAAAAAAAAATAAAAAATTAGACAACATACCATTTTTCTCATAGGAGCTTGAGTGGCTAGACTTATACTTTGAGTGAAAAAGGCAAGCAACCTGCATTCATATCAAGAATGATCATAACCTGATAGAACTTTCATCCAACAAATCAAAACAGACATCAGAAGTAAGAGCGTGTGTGTGTGCGCATGTGATATGTTTACTCACTGAGAAGTAGCACTTTGTAGAAGGAACCCACAGATTAGAACTACCAGTGTCAAAAATCACAGTGAACTTCTGAGGTGGAGTACCAATACCAATCTCACCATAATACTGAGCATCCATGTAATTACTTAGGGCAATAATATCACTATCTGAATCAATGAAATTACCACTAACACCATGATTTCTTCTAGCATTCCCTTTATTCAAGCCAGTGTGTCCACCAACTTGGTTTAATTGGTTGATTTTCCTCTTTTGAAGTCCAATTCTAACCAATCCATCATTAGGACCCGAGTATGCAGTAGGTGACAAAAGAAACCAAAGAAACAACAAAAGCATGCTTGATTTGAATAAAGTACCCATCTCTAGCACTGAAATTAACCAATATCAAACATAGCATAATGAGTCGAATAATATTAACTCTAGTATCTTATGATCACGATGTTTCATCTCACAACAAGACCTCAAGAAAAAATTGATTAAAAACCTAGCGAAAAACAGTTATAAAATCAAATGATTATGCGTTTACTTAATCAAATTACATATCTAAACCTAAAAAATGTAACGATCTTTTACAAGCCAATCATCAGCCACTATCTAACCACTGTCTAAATAGATCGATTCATGATAGTCAAAATGATCGCAAACACTCAGACAAAATCTAACCTAGAAAAAAAATATACAGAAACCTCCCTACGACAATCAATTCCAATTTTGCAGCTTTTAGATCACAGTTCCAACTTAGCGTGAGATTATCAATTTTTGGACAACTTTTAAGGAAAATACTTGATTTTCACATATCAAATTCAACTTTATACTAAATCAACTGAAGTATACATGTAATAGAGCCGAAGCACGAAGTAATTCCTCAAATTTTCATCGGCGATCAAAACGATCACTAAGAATTTAAGGTCAGTTCATACAAATTAACACAAAACATAGAAACAATTATAGAAAGATGTGAAGGAAACTCATACACCAATGATAGTAGAAATCGAGTGATCGGAGACGATTGTTAACAGCAAAAGAGAGCCAACCTGCGTCAGAGAAACAATATGGAAAGCGTGTATGTTAAGAAATGCGTTCCACAGAGGTGCAGATTAAGGCAGTGCGTAGTATTATTGTTGTTCCTTTTTAGTTTTTATATACACATAATGACATGATAAATGTTCACGTAGGACCCTTTCATTTTATTTTATTTATAAATTTTTATAGATATTATAGATTATTTAAGACTAGTGCGTCTGGATGAATGAGTGGTGAGTGGATGTGTCACGTAGGATAGAGAGAGGGTAAAAATGCCCAAGTGAGTATGTGAGTGACTAAAAAGTAAGAGAATGAGCTGGTGTATTATGACTGGTAGGAGGGTAACGTGAGAGAATGTAATTGGTTGAAAAAAAAAAAGAATTCTTCGATCACCGCGTGGCTCCACCCATGGCTGGTGGGCAACGCCCACAAAAAGCGCGATTGGTTGGTACCGATACCAGAAGTCCCGGATACCGAAATTATATACAAGTGGGTACCGGTAAATCTATCGGTATGGTACCGGTACTGTTTCAGGACGAGTACGATACTAGTGCTCAATTGATAATTTCAGTATTGGTATCCGTCTCGTACAGTACCTGTAACGAATTTGGTACCGCTACCGAATCTATTGGTGGACCGGTAATGGTACGAGACCAGTACAATACGAGTACTCGATACAAAATGCTTATCCTTGCCTCTTAGTTATGAAACTCTCCCTATACGACCGAGCCTCAGCCCCAGCTTCTCGTTTACTAATTTTGTCATAATTACAAAATTATTTTCATAAGCCTTTTATGATTTGATTGTTTTCTTTTGTTCAACTTGTTTTGAAGTTGATAAAAAAAAATTATTTATAAATGTTCTCCTATAAAACAATGAAAGGAAAAAAAGAATTAAACAAAACTGTCAAACTATAATTACTAATTTACCCGGTTTGTTAACGTGAGGCTAGCCCACTTAATAAAAGCTTTACCATTTGCAGTAGAAGTTCATAGTTTAAATCCTCGCATGAGTGATTTAGTTAGTAATTTTGTGTAATTAAAAGTAAGGTAATATTTACCGTTAAAAAAACTAATTTATAAATTTTCGCATTACTATTTGAACGTTGGACCAATTAATATATTACAGTTACACTATTGTCATTCAGACCGGTCTAACTGTATGGCTATAAATGAACTGAACGTTCAGCGAACAGTTCGTTAACCGTTCGGTAGAAAGTTCGTTTGTGTTCGTTTGTTTAATAAATGAACGAACATGAACACGAAATTATGTTCTTTTAGTTAAATTAACGAACGAGCATTAACAGAGATCCCGTTAGTTCATTTTGTTCGTGAACGTTCGGTAAGGTATTCGTTTACGTTTGGTAATGTGTTCTTTTACGCTCGTTTGTTTGTGTAATTCATTAGATGTGTTTATATTTTTAAAATTTTAATGTTTAGTTTATCATCTTAATTTTTTATGTTTATAATTGTTATTTCAAGTTAACCAAATCTTTTTATGTTTATGGTTTTTATAGAAAATGTTTAACTTTATATTTATTTAATGTGATTAATATCTTTTATGTTTGAGATTAAGAATGTTGATTATTATTTTTAAAATAGTGTATGTTCGTTTGCGTTCGTGAACACATAGAATTCTTAATGAACGAACACGAACAAAAAGTTTTCGTTCGGTTAGCGTTCGTGAACAAGTTGAATACTTAACAAACAAACATGAACAAAGGCTCGCTCGTGTTCGTTCGGTTCGTTTGCACGGTACACCCCTAGGTCTAAGTATCTAACCAAGTCTGGCCATTTCTTTAAGATAGCCCAAATGCCAATCTAACATTCTAACTTAACCCTCTTAACTGGAGTTTGGGCTTCATTTGAGTTCCAAACTTTTGTGCTCTTTAAATTACAACTGTAAAGCGGATGCTAAGGTGTATAAATGAGTCTAACTCGTGATGACGTGATATACTCAATTAAGATTGGGTTGTTAGAAGCTAAAATTGAGCTTAAGCTTAAACGAGCTAGAGTTTGGGCTGTTGAGCCAATATTAGAGCCTACTTGATAAACCAGCTCGAGTCAGCGCATCAAGTATAAATCTTAAAGGATTTAGCAAGCCTAACAATGTCAATGTTAATTAGTATGTTTTTTTATTTAATATTAAGTGTATATATATATTAAGTGTATATATATACCGGAGGGCTCTTTTTAAAACCAAATTTTAAAGAACACTACCAAAACAATTACAACCATTGATCGAGCTTTATCGATGGTTGATATTCATCAATCCGTGGCAATTTTGTAAACATTAGGTAGATTGCAGTTTTTTAACTTGAAAATAGTAATCAATCATTATTATGAAGTAAATAGGAAGAACTCAACTTTGATTAATTATAATTTTTGGTACAAAAATATTATGAGATCTAAGCCCTATTTATACTAAACTTAAATCTTGATCCCCAAGTAAAATAAACCCTAGTTAAATAATAATCTAATTCAAACTCTTAACAAGATCTATCAACTAAAATAAATAAATAAATAAAGACAATTAATAAACTCTTAACTATTACTTAATTACAAGTTTAGTCCAACATATTATATCTTTTAAATATCTTTTTCACTTTCAACATTTAATCTGTTGTATTTAAAATTAATTTTTAATACAGAACTTTTAATGATTACATTATGATTAGAATGAAACGAAGAGAATAAAGAACAGTGCGAGAAGACTGAAAACGAGTTTGATTTTTTTTCATATTAAGTACGTATATCGGTATATGTAACTAATACTAATTACATATAAGTAATATAATGTACAACTTAAAGCCAAATGTATACGTATGTGTAACTCGTGAGTTACATGTATGTAACTCGTATGAGCTATATATTAGCAACTCGTGTGACTTACATACATACATATATATATATATATATATATATATATATATATGTGTGTGTGTGTGTGTGTAACTCGCGACATGTACCTAATTTCAGATAAAGAAGTAAAGTGAACATTATTACATTTATTTAAACTTGCTTATATAAATGTAAGCTTACAATATAGGTCACTAGCTTATAACCGGTGGTTTATAAAAAATTTATAATTAAAAAGTTATGAAAAAAATATTATATTATATTATATTATATTATATTATATTATATTATATTATATTATATTATATTATATTATCTTATCTTATCGCAAGTTGGATTCAAAAGAAACAAAGAATGTAAAATTTCAAATCCAAACATACAAATGTATAAACGAATTTACAAATCTATAAAAACCTTTTTACACAACATTAAAAGTTTTATTTACACTTTTATAATCTTTATCTAATATTAATGATGTAACTCCACCTCTACTTTTAACTGAGGTGAGTGCTATATACAATTGTTTATGCAATGAAATAAAGTTCTTTCAAATATACACCAACTCTAGAAAGAAATTGATCTTGTTTTTTTAATTTACTGACACAGCAAAATAAATTGAAAGTGGGTTAATAAACATAAATTAATTCAAATTTATACAAATATTATTATTTAACAGAAAGTTATATATTGAATACAAATGTATCAAAAAAATTACAAATATATAAAACTTTTCTTATATATAACATATTTTATAACTTGTGCGTTACATAGGTTGAGGTCATGAAAGATACGCAATTTCAAATTTCGAATTTTATACAAAAAATTATTATTGAAAAGGAAGTTTATACATGAAAAAGTAGATGATGAAATTTTCATGAGATGAAAGTAATAATATCTAGTATCCACTATAATAGCAAACTATCAAACTACAACGATGCCACTATGACTAAAAATATTATCACTTGAGAAATAGTCTCCCCATCCATTCAAGCTTCTTGTTTTCTCTAATTCGACACATTTTCGTTTATAAATTAAAGTAGTGACTCTTTAAATCAAAAATGAAAAAAACTGTACCTATCATAAGTTCATTAGAAACAATTCAAATATAGTAGTAAAAACAGTTCTTAACTGATCAATCCTGAGAACCACACCTGGTATGGGCAACTGATAATCCTAAGCCCCCTCTTACAACATCTTTAGCTTCTGGATTATGCCAATTCTATGAATATAAGAACAATTGTTGTGCTTTATCTCAAATGGGTTAAACAAATCAGCTATTAATACTTCAGAAAAATCAACTAATTCTCAAAGTTTATATCTCTATTGTAATAATATTGTTTTTGTAAATCACAATTAATAGACAAAAAGAATTGCGGGTTACAAAACCTATTTCACCATGTACTAATCTTGAACCATTTTTTTAATCACTATTCATCAACGACCCGTTTTCCACCTTTAATTATCATGTTTGTAAAACTCTTTTCAAAATAAGATGAAGAGAGAGATATTGTTAGGACTTTCTGAGCTTCTAAAGAACATACCCGTCTAAATTTGAAATGCACATATAATTTCAAATTTCAAGCTGCAATAGGGTAGAAAACAACCACATTTAGTAATAAAAACAACAAAAAAAGAAATTGTTAATGATAATCTATCACCAAGTCAAACACATACCAATAAGGCAATTATTCTATTCTTAACACAACAACAAATACCTGTAAGAACGTTTATTCCCTTGAAATGTCCACTTTCATTACCAATCTAATATATAACGATACATGTCAATTTAGGAGCTAACTGTGGAAAACGAAATAATCCTAACTAAATGATAATTACAATTGATTTACAAATACATGCCAATAATATAAATTGATTTTATCGGCTAACAGTCCCCGCAGTTTGAGCCGTAGGAGAGCGAAGGCATAAACAGGATCGAAAACATTGGAAAAGCTGTTTAGGTAAGCCTTTGGTGAAAATGTCCGCATATTGATAGTCAGCCGGAACGTGGAGGACTTTAACAGTGCCAAGGCGAACCTTTTCTCGAAAAAAATGTATATCCAGTTCCACGTGTTTGGTGCGTTGATGGTTGATAGGATTTTCTGCGAGATAGACCGCCGAGATGTCGTCATAGTAAATGATGGTGGCATGTCGGACCGGGACATGTAGTTCGAGCAAGAGGTTACGAATCCAGCTAATCTCGGCGACGGTGTTCGCTACCCCTCGATATTCAGCTTCAGCGCTGGATCTCAAGATCGTAGGTTGACGTTTTGAGGACCAAGAGATTAAGTTTCCGCCCATGTACACGCAATAGCCGGATGTCGAGTGACGAGAGTCAGGAAACCCACCCCAATCCGCATCGGAGTAAGCTGTCAGTTTAGTATAGGGAGAGGGTGTAATGAGTAGCCCCTGAGAGAGAGTTCCTTTAAGATACCCGAGAATCCGTTTGAGCAACTGAAAGTGCGGTTCGCGGGGGGCATGCATGAGGAGACACACTTGTTGAACTGCATATGATATGTTCGGTCGTGTAATGGTGAGATATTTCAAGGCTCTGGCCAAGCTCCGGTATAAAGAACCATCGGAAAAGAGAGCGTTGTGGTTAGCGCTAAGCTAAGATCCAACTTCGACCAGGGTGCTTACGGGATTACACGTGGACATGTTAGCACGAGATAAGATGTCAGTGGCATACTTCTTTGTGATAAGAACATGCCATTCTGCTATTGGTGTACCGTGATGCCGAGAAAGTGGTGTAATTTACCAAGGTCGGTCATGTTAAACTCAGCCGATAGAGACTTAATTATGCTGCGACGAAGATTATCACCGGAGGCGGTAAGAATTATATCATCCACATATAAAAGTAAGTATGCCATTTGGTCCCCCTTGTGATAAATGAATAAAGACGTGTCACATAAACAGTTTTTGAAGCCACATGTGGATATAAAACTTGCAAAGCGTTGGTACCAAGCTCATGGAGCTTGTTTCAATCCATAAAGCGACTTGTTGTGCTTACAAACATACTTAGGGTGGGAAGATGAAGTGAACCCTGGTGGCTGAAACATGTAGACGGTCTCTTTCAAGTGCCCATGTAACAATGCATTTTTAACATCCAATTGATGGATAGGCTAAGCCTTTGACACGGCTAGGCTCAAAACGGTGCGTATCGTGGTAGGTTTAACCACGAGGCTGAAGCTGTCATCACAATCAATGCCTATAGTTTGGCCTTTTCCATTTACCACAAGTCTAGCTTTGTGTCGCTCCAATGTACCATCGACATGAGATTTATGCTTAAATAACCACATGCATCGAATAATGGGTGCATCGCTAGGTCTTGGTACAAGTTCCCAAGTATTATTAGCCAATGGAGCTTCATATTAATTGGTCATGGCAATTTTCCAGTTCGGGTCGGTGAGAGCGGTGAGATGAGATTTAGGAAGAGGGGAGATGGAAGGAGATATTTCGGTGTTGAGAGACATAGGTTGGCGGGGTGACTGGGACCGGGTCTGCATTGGGTGTGTAGAGGTAGTAGTGGGATGAGACGTTGTGGTTGGAGGGATTGTATTTTGTTGGGGTGCAATGGTAGAAGTGGATACAGAATGGGTGTTGGGATGTTGTGAAGGATTAGAAATAAAAGTGGTTTGTGATTCAGGTGTGGGTTGCGTTTCTATTGGTGGTCTAGTGGGTGTAATATTTTGGTGGGGGCTGTTGATGTTGGTATTATTAGGTGGAACGTTGGGGCCGGGAGTAGTGTGGGTGTGAGTTGGAGTTGAGGCAACGGTTGGAGGGGGTTGTGTGAAGATTAGTCGTGAGGAATCTAGGAAAGAGTGAGAAGGAGGGGGCTGAGAGGGGTTGGTGAACGGAAATTGGGTTTCACAAAAAATGACATGTCGGGAAAAAAATGGTTTTCCCGGTAGATATGTCTAGGCATCGGTACCCACGAAAATTGGCCGGATAGCCGAGGAAGACACACGGGTTAGAGCGAGGAGCAAGTTTATGTGGGCGATTGGAGGAGGTGTTTGGATAGCATAGGCATCCGAACACACGAAGGTGGTCGTAAGATGGTTGGCGGAGGTAAAGTAATGAGGCGGGGGTATGAAATTTATGAAGTTTAGTTGGAAGTATATTGTGAAGGTATGATGTCGTGTGAAGAGCTTTAACCCAAAACGACGAGGGGAGCTTGGCATGTGTACTTATAGCTAATAAATTATGTCCAATTGTGCTCTTGGTGACAATGTCGGGAATTCACCTGAAGATGCATTGAAAGGTTCAAGTCTTGAGTATTTGAAAGCAAATCTTTTTAAATGGAAGTAAGGAATCAAGTCAAAAACCAGGTGATCGAGGTTTCGAGGGTCAATCAAAAACTATTTATAAACACTAACTTAACACCTATATTGTTTCAAGGGTAAGTAAGATATCGTATCCACATGGAACCTTTGGAAAATGTTAGTTTGTTAACTATCTAATTAATTGTTGAAAAATAAAATTGAGTTTTGTGATTTGATTATGAAACGGTTGCAAAAAGAACTTAAAACTGATTTTAAGACAATTATGAGAAAAAGGATCCACTCCGGGTTTCAAGTTTGTTCAGATAAAAATTGATTAAGTTAAACCTAATGGGAGGTCATTAACGGTGACCGCGTACTTGGTAATTCGAGTGATAGTTATAGAACCGATTGTAAAGAAAATCTATTCACAAACC
>WOUH02000028.1:9821191-9834186 GCA_009936405.2 Stevia rebaudiana | reverse complement strand
GTAAACTTAGAACTCACCAGCGTAAGCTGACGTTTTGTAAGTATGCATGTCAGATGCAGGAACTTCAGGAAGCAAGTAACGGACGATTTAGTTTGAAGGCATCAAGGGACATAGTTAGAATGCTGGCATAGTTAATAGATATGATGTAATATTATCTCGAAATGTTGTAATAAAGTACTTGGGTTATATATATATATATATATGTTTGAGTTTTATTTCCGCTGCTGTGTAAATTCTGTTTAAACCTTTGTGCTTTGTGTAAATCCGATGACGTGGCGTGCCCATTGAGTTTGGGGCGTCACACAGTTTCAGTCCACCATTAACAGAAACAGTCTCTACGTTTCAAGTCTTATCAATTTTCATCATTAACATGTCAAGTCTTTAAATTTTTCATCCCTAACGTTTCAAGTCTTAACAGTTTCCGTCTCTAACGTTTCAAGTCTTAACAGTTTTCGCCCCTAACGTTTTAGGTCTTAACAGTTTTCGTTCCTAACATTTCAAGTCTTAACAGTCTTCTGTTAGAGTTTAATGGCGAAAATTGTTTAGACTTGAAATGTTATAAACGAAAACCATTAAGGGTGGATTAAAACTGTTTAAGTCTTGGAAACCTCATAGAGGAAAATTGCATTTACTCTATTTAAATTTTAAATTTAACGTTTCTTAATTTGTATAATTATCAACTAAATTTAAGTAATATATATTTAAAAAGTTTCTAATGAATAATTTTAAAATCTCAAAGCATAATTGATAGTCATAAAAGTGTTTAACATTTTTTTTAGTGTTCACAACATAATAACTTAATAAATTTATATATAATGATTATATAATAAAATTTTAAATGTTAATTATTTAACCCCGTGTAATACACGGGTTTAAGCTATTAAATATATATCGTTACAAAGTTGAGAAATATCATATTAATGTCTTTTATAACATATTTCTTACAAAAAAACAATTTATCATTTGATCATTTTACCCTTGATTTATTAAAATCTGCACAATTTTTTTTTTATCATTTTTAACCGCATCTTTTTAAGGTGTATTATACAAAACATTGTATATTTGTTGAAAATGAAATTGGCATTTAGCAAAATTTATTGATATAACGATATATTTGAAGTTAAACGAAAACGGGTTGATAATCTTGATTGTAGGCCAAAGCCCAAAAATAGTAACATGTTTTTTGTTGTTTAATGTTATGTATTAGGTATTGTTATAAAAAACT
Source organism: Stevia rebaudiana (assembly GCA_009936405.2). Classification (NCBI taxonomy): domain Eukaryota; kingdom Viridiplantae; phylum Streptophyta; class Magnoliopsida; order Asterales; family Asteraceae; genus Stevia; species Stevia rebaudiana. Next base: position 9,832,961 of record WOUH02000028.1, on the reverse strand, counting down.
ATTCTATTAGAATTAGTAAAATGCTTCTTTATTTAAAATAAGATTATGATGAAGTTACATACAAAAGGTTTATTCAACAATTAAAAACATAATACACAAAAATAAATTCCAACGTGACAATTTTGAAAAGTCATGGCTTTGGTTTCTCAACGGCCGAGAAAGAACCACCGGCAATCGTAACCGAATCGTACCGAAGAAACAAGTGTGCTAGAAACAACGAAGCCGTAAGAATCACAAAGTCTTTTCCCGCACACTGTTTGTTAGACACACTTGGCATACCCGACTCTGGCCCGTTTGACCAATACAAATAATCCAACAACTCTTTACCCTTCTCACCCGTAAACCGATTTGGAACAAAAGTTTCCGGATCATCAAACACCTTTGGATCTTTCATTGCCAAAGCTTGGAACCCGCAAAGAAGCTCGCCTTTTTTCACTTTAAAAACCGCGTCGTGAGAACTCAGAAAAAAATCTTTTCTAGCTCGTGCATACTGCTGGGGAACAGGCGGGTTTAGTCTGAGTGTCTCATAAACAAAGGATTGAACCAGGTCCATTTCTTCAACGGACTTGAAGCTCAAACCAGAGCCCGCCCCCGCTTTTTCTCTCACTTCTTTACGTAACTTTTCTTGAATCCCGGTTTTATCTGACTCCAACGTGGCTAGCAGACTCAGGAAAAGAATCGAAAACCCGCCAAATGCATTGAACCTGAGTGTGAATAGGAGGTTATGTATCACGTCTTCTTCACCGAGTTTAAACTCGGTTTGACCTCGTGAAACGACTTCTATGGCCTCTTTCTCGATGAATGCGTATAGTTTTTCGTAGTCACCTTTCACTATAAAAAAAGGGAAAGCAAAGGAATGTAGGAAGATTTCAACAAAGGGTTGGAACACGTTGATTGGGATTGATGGTAGGAGTTGAACCGCAAGCCATCGGTCCATATACATGTAACCATTTTCGGCTATGTCGGGTGAGTTAGCCGGGTCTGCACCGGCTATACAAATGGACAAAAAGGAAAACAAGAATCTTTGAATGGGTAAGAAGTAGCTAACTGGACCAGAGGGGAGTTGTGGCTCGATGGTGTCCCACATGGTGTCGAGTAAGGTGGTTAGGGTTGGGATCCACTTGGTTGAGCTTTGTTTCAGTGTGTCAATTGCGAAGGCTTTTATCTGTCATTTCAAACATCATCAAACCGATTAAAAACACTCATTTCGAAATGTTTAAAAACTAATTTTTAAACTATACCATGACTCAGAAATGATTTAACGGGTTAAACAAGTTTGACTATCATATAATTTCATAATATAATTTTTCAGTGAAAAAATAGTTAAAAAGTATATAGTTTCATAATACAATAATCAAAAAGTTAATCCATAGTGAAAAATATTCTAAAATTACTCAATTTATAAACAAGGTTTTTTTATTTTAAATAGAAGTCTACAATTAGCTGGTGCTGAACGTTTTAAGCTTATGATCGGTTAAAAGATGAAATTCACTATCATTATCTTAATCAAACAGAGCACAACTATTTTTTTCGTTTTCGACAATATTAAATAAGAAGTTGAGCGATAAGGAATGGATCAATTTATCATATATTTCTTTGTTTAGTTTGTTTTGATATTGTTTACTTTATATATAAATAGTTATTTTGTAATGATACACCTATTTTCATTTGTACATATGTTCTTTTTTTGCCTATCTGAAAACCCAAAATAAATCCAAACCCGAACCGAAACCCAAACGAGTTTAAAAATCCTAAAACCCGAAACTTTTAGGTTTTGGTTTAGCCAAAACCGTCCTATGTACACCCCTAACTCATTTCCAAAAAACATGATTACAGAATTACAATTTCTTTTATTATACAAAAAAGGCCATAAAGACTTTATACTTCTTTATATTATACGTACGTTTGAACTTATTGAATAATGAATGTTACAATTTTTAAACTAAGCCGAAATTTGTTTAAAAAAAAACTTGTATTTAAAGAAGTTTATGAACTTCAGTAGTATAAACTTTAGTTTAATGACTATTTCTTATAGTATACACAAGTGAAGACTTTAATACAATAAAATTAGTTTACACTCTCTTTTCGAGTCATACGTCTCGTTTGCGGTGCACGCATATAATGTATATATGTATATGTCTTTGTGGGCTCTCAAGTGACAAAAGTAAAATTGCACTAATTTGAACGTTAATTTACGTATTTTTTTGTGAAAATAACGTTAAAAATGTTGGGTTGATCGGTTAATCAGACATCATGAGTCGGAGGTCTCATTAGAAGCAGCATCTCTATCCGTACGTGGTAGAGGTAAGGTTTTATGCATCTCACCCTACTCAGACTCTGCCTTGAAGTGTGATATACTGAGTACAATGATGATCATGATGATGAATTTCGATTCTTATACACAAAAGAAAAAAATAAAAGTAAGTTAGGCTCGAAAAGAAAGGATATAAAAAGAAGGAAAATTGGATTTTAATAATCCACACTTTGATGGGTTGGCCGCTGCCAGTCCCACCTTCAAACTTGTCCCCCAACAGTCCCTACTTTCAACATATTTTTACTACACCAGACCCACGTCAAATATACACTAACGCCATTTGATGGTAATTAAAAGTGTTGAAGAAAAGTGGGACTGGCAGCGGCCAACCCATCAAAGTATGGATTATTAAAATCCAATTTTCCTAAAAAGAAAAGTGATGGTATATTTTATTTTATTTTTTTAACGGCAAAAGATGGTTATTAAAAATGTTGAATTAATATGGTATTTTGGATTATTGGATTTTAATACTTCAAACTATCATCATTTAGCCGGCAATACTCCAAACTTTCAGCTTGTTTTCCTCTGCCACTCCCGGTCTAATTGAAAAGCGCTTATCTTTTAGTTTTGCATCACCTTATTTTTTTGTTTTGCGTGTTAGGGGAAAATAAGTTGAAAGTTTAGAATGCTATGAGACAATATAGAAGTTATGAGTATTGTAAGGCAAATGATGATATTTGAGAGTATTATAATCCAATAATTCAAATTAATAATATAAACAAGAAAAATACTCTTAAGTATAAGATATTTGACATAAAAACATTTACGAAGAAAGAAAATATATATAATCATAATTAATATTTTTCAAAGAAAAAGTTTTATTGGTTAAATTATGATCAAACTTAATTAATTAAGTAATTAATTAAGTAGATTGGGTAAGAATGAAAATTAGATAGTGGTGTAGTAAAAAAAACCCTTTTTTTAACTTTCATTCTATTTCCTCTTAAATTCTTTTTTTCCTCCTTAAATGAGAGTTTTGTGGAATATCATGAAAATATTTAATTTCACCAGATACAAATTATATATTAACTAGCAAAGTTACTCACAAAGTTACTCACGTGTTACTGTTCAATACAGATTGATTGTAGAAATTGAAACGCAGATGAAAAACACTATTACGTTTAGGGGTGTTCATCGAGTCGGATTTCAAGTTATTCGGGTTATTCAAATCGGATTATTCGAATTTGAAAATTTTGAATTCAAATCCGAATCTAAAATCGTATAATCCGATTCGAATCTATCTGAATAAATTGAATTAACCGAAAAACCTAAAAATTTGTATCCGAATAAACCGAGTTTATTCGGATTTAATTCGAATATCCGATCCGAAAAAAATAATTTCTACCAATCCGAAATCCGATTTGAATTTGAAATCGTATTATCCGATCCGAATCGATCCGAATAATCCGAATCTCATTTCGAATCGGTTTTTTCGGGTTTCGGATATGATTCGAACATCGGATTTTTTTGAGTTTCGATTATTTTGAACACCCCTAACTGGAATACCTAATATATCAGCTGCCATTTTGGATAAAATGTTATACTTAAGTTTTATATCCTTCCACCACAATGAAAAGTTCATACTCAACAAAGTTGAACGGCAACTCATGAACCATGATCAAATGAGAAATAACCTTTCTCATCCTAGAATTATCAAACTTCCAATTTTGAATACTGACTTTCCATGCAAAACACTCAGTTTTAACTGATTTTTATACAAGACTTGTAACTTTGGGCAATCTTTAATGTGTATGTTCATTGGCGTGGTTGTACCATCTTTATATTTTCTAACTTTCTCCCCACAATGAATGCACTCATGCATTATAGTTCCATCATTCAAAGTTACCTCAGGAAAATTATCCCAACAAATTGAACCCTTTTTCTTTTCTTTTTACAGAACATGTCTGGTTCATCATTATTAGTTGCATTTGCTTCATTCGCAGCTGCATCATTTACAGCTTCGTTGGTTTCTTCATCATTAATTTCAATAACATTCGGATTATTTTCCATTGTTGGAGTGTCAACACTTCACTAAAAATCTGAAGCGCCAAATGGTGAACACAAGTCTAAATATTGTTCATCATTAGATAAAGTAAATGACCTTTTTGCCCTTACTTGTTAAAGGACTCAATATATATTTCTCGTCAATCTTTTAATTTCAGTGCTTTTATTTATATTTTTTCACTTCAATATTTTTAAAATTATTTATTAATTGAATTTAATATTTAAAATAATTTCTAATAAAACTTATCGTTTAATCAAGATTTTATTTTAAGTTTTGGATAGTTTATTTATTTATCATATTAATTAACTTAAATTTGTGTAAATAAAGTTTTCATTAAGTTATTTTTCTTTTATAATCTTTTATGACATAATTTATTTGGTTTAATCTGCTTGATCATTTATATGTATAACTTTTAATATTTTCAAGAGTTTTAAAGCATCCATGATTTGTCTTTTATTTTAAATTTTGCCGATATTAACTCAAAATATCTCATTGACTTGAAACACTTCTTACCTTTATAACATTTTCTAATTAAAGTTGCATATCATTTTCTAATTAAATATAAATGATTTTATTACAGAGTTGTTTTGTTATTTATCACGTAGTTGTTTTATTATTTTGTTTTATATTAGTGTTTTAGATAAATGACGAATTGTAACACCCCGAATTTTGGGTATTGTGATTACGAGACTTAAATAAGTTTTCCATCTGCTTAATAACATTCTTTCGATTAGATTCCAGTACTTAGAATCTTAGTAATTCTAACGGTACCTTAGTTTAACTCGATGTTCGTATGATAAAACGCTTTTATCATATTCGTATAAGAATTTAGAAGCGTTTGAGTGTATGCAGAATTTTGATCCGAGCGACGGTTCGAAAGATGCACGCAAAACGATGAAGCGTCCGAATGATCCCAAATATCAGTACCTCCTTAGAAAGTGAAACCAATGGGGTTAGATAGAGAATTGAAAATCATGAACGTAGGCGAAAACCGCGCGCGAAACGGAGTTCGAACGAAGCGGGAAAACGCGTTTGAAGTTAACCAGTCGCGCTTAACCAGGACGTCGCACAGGGAGGAGCCGCCAGGCGGCGCGTGGCGCGTAGGAGCTGCTGCCGAGGGCTATAAATACCAAGCTCCGGATTCATTTGTTTCGTCCCGTTTTCTCTGATCCTGACTTCTCCCAAACACCCAAAAACACTCTTAGGATACTAGGGGAGATTCTACCCGGTTCGGATCATATCAGAGACGCTCGAGAGACATTACGCTCACGGAGACGGTTGAGCTCGGAATCGTCATTCTCTATAGTCGTTGTTATGCCGGTTTTAAGGTGAGTTCTTCGAGCCCTCTTTTAACTGTTTTTCAAATATTTTGGGCCTGGTATGCATACGCAATGTGTTTATGAGGTGCTATATAATTATTAAAGTATGATAAACGTATTCTGTGATAGATACGTAGGAATAGTGATATAGATCTATAAGTGTTGTCATAATATATCTAAGATGATGATTGATATGTATTGGAGGAATATTAAGGTTATAGCAGAGATATACTTTTGTGTATTGATGATGTGGTGGGCTGGTGGCTGGATTTATCCTACATACGCCCTATGGTATATCTAGGTTAGGCTATGTTGTGATTGTTGTAAAGGTAGACTTTTATATATTGATAATGTGGTGGGCTGGTGGCTGGGTTCTCCCTACATACGCCCTATACATAAGCATCATCAGTATGATAAAAGTATATCGAGGTAAGGTTGTTGATCTATAATATTGTGAATATAGATCTAAGAATATGATTGTGATTATTGAGGATTGATAAATGTATTATATACGTAAGAATCGGGATATAGATCTATATCTGTTAGATCTAAGGAGATGATTAATGTGAATTGGAAGTATGTTGAGATTGTGATGGTAGACTTTCATATATTGATGATGTGGTGGGCTGGTGGCTGGACTCGTTCTACATACGCCCTATATATAAGCATCATCAGTACAATGAGGATATACCTAGGTTAGGTTGTGGATCTATAAGAATGATTAACATAGATCTAAAAATATGACTGTGATTGTTGTAAACATATTTAGGATATAAATACGTAGGAGATACGATATTGGATTGAGACGGTAGACTTTTATGTATTGATAGTGTGGTGGGCTGGTAGCTGTGTTCGCCCTACATACGCCCTATATATAAGCATATGATGAAAGTATACCTAGGTGAGGTGTGTGGATCTATAAAAGTGGTTAATATAGATCTAAGATTATGATTATGATTGTTGTGGTATATGTGGTGTTGATAAACGTATTTAGGTTATAAATACGTATGATATGATATTGTTTTGTGACGTTGTACTTTATCTAAATACTTTAATATGCATATTGGAGAGATAAAATAGGGTGGTCTTAATTTTAAGATATGTATAAGAAAGTATGAATAATGTACATGTGTTTTAAGAGTAAATCAAATACCATAAAGGGTTTCATGATCACGGTGGGTGGATCTGATAAGTTGAAGCGGGATTTCAAATCCAGCTTTCGTTTTTGAATTTGAAAGTGACTCTGATATTCTTCCTCTCGCTCTCTCAAACCCTAGACCTTTAATCCTCCATCTCGCCTCCTTCGCCTTCTCATTCAAAAAATATTGCTCCCTCTTCCATTCTCATCCTTCCCGCAGACCTCTTTTGACAATTTCTTCTTGGAGGTAACGATCGGTTTTCATGGTTACTACATCTATTTTGAAAAAGGTCGTATGGACGGTGCAAGAACATGAGGAGATGGCTAGAAAGTGAATCGAAACAAAATTAATCTTCGGATTAAGCTTGGAAGATGTGGATCTAAACCAAACCAGATCTGTCATTATGCAGGTCATCGGGGTTTGCAACCGAGGTAGGGTTCAACAAAAGGTAAAGGATTTTTTATGTTACTTTACTGTTATTTCCATTAATTTCACCTCTTAATCATTTGTGTTTTTGGTTTTACCATTTGTGTGCTATTGCAGATTATTAGGGTTCTCGGATTTACCGTTTGTGTTTCTGGTTTTACCATTTTAATTTCATCTCTTTTATTACCATTTGTGTGTTGTTGCAGGTTAATTCCATCTCTTAATCGTTTGTGGAATTAGGGTTCTTGAATTGAACAAATGTTACAGTTTATTGAAGTTGTTGCTGCTAATGTGTTAAAGGAATTAATAATCGTAACACTAGGTATCGCTTCTTAATTCTGGTAAAGAAAAAAAGTCTATTCTTTTTATGTCCAACAAGTATCTAAATTTAAAAACAACAATGTGAATGGAAGCTATTGTATAACAATAGAGAAGATATCGATTTTGAGACATGAGGTTTATTTTTATTTATTTATGTATCTATTTATATTTCATCTAAACATATGCGTAAGAGGCTATTGAATTAGGGTTATTGAGAGTTGTTATGATTGGTTATTGAGATAATGTGGTTTTTCATGCGGTTTTTTATAGTATACATTTATTCATAGAACTCTTAACGGATGACAACAATATCCTTAACAAGTTATACACACACAAAAATCTCAGTATACATTTATTCGGTTCTCCACATCAATAAGTTAAGCTTTCCTGCATAACTTATATGGCTAATTTAGCATAATTTTTTTTACCTTAATAGGTAAATCGTTCTATCAACCTTATACAACTATCTTTCAAGGGAAACCTAACTAGCACAATCAATGATGCCCTTTCGATTTCAAACACAACAATTTGCTTCTATAATGAATTTCCGTACTTACGTATATTATTTAACTAGTATTCCTGACATTTGCCATTATAACCATTGTAACAGTTGACAAATTTCGGTAAAGGGCTTTGACCCAATGGGCTAAACAAGCTAGGCCCAATAAGATATTAGGCCCATTTATGCCACAATCTATTAAATACGAGCCCATATGAGTTCTCAGACCTGTTTGGCAAGGCTTTATGTGAATTATGGGAGCCTACAAATAAAAACAAATGATTAACCGTTTACCCGACTGTCAACCGGAACTAACAAAAACGAAAGATTTAATTATCTATAACGATTTATAACCATGTACATATTATTATTAAAAGAACAAAATGTCAGCCAGAATGACAAAACGCAAAGTGAGCGCGTAAAACGGTAAAACCGCGTTTAACGCGTACTCGTCAGATTTAACCGATTAACTATCACGGTGTGCGAATCAAAGCAAATATTGTTATTCTATACTTTATTATCAATATTAAGAATAACGGATTGAGAAAAATAACAATCGGTACACAAAAACGAGCAAACCAACTAAATCCAGTAAATACGCGAGAGCGGCGTGTTTAACGTAATTGATAACCGGGCTAGTTTTATCCAACAAAATAAGTATTTCGAGAAGATTTTATGATTCTCTGAACATTCCGGTCTCAATAATGCGATCACAACGAGTTGTTATGGCGCGAGACGCGAAAAACCCGCGGTATTGACGCATATTAGCGCGATAAACCGGATCGAATGCAACCGACCGAATAATCATTTAAAGTCAACTAATATTACCCACGGGAAGTTTCGGTCTCAAAAATACGATCGGCGTAAAATTTGGTACCCGGAACGGTACGTAAGCGCGATACAAGCGCATGTAAAACGCGACACTATATAAACAGAAGAACCCCCATGAACTCTCCATTTGAATCTTCTCCCACAAGATTGAAACTGTCTGGCCGGAATCCGACGATTTTCGGTGAATCTCCGGTGGTTCTCCGGCAAGGTTTTCCGGCCAACTCTGGTGACCTCTCGCGACAATCCTTGTACTTTTGAACTCCCCTCGGTCTCCTCTACAAGCTCATATTCTCCAAAACGCGAAACGAAACCTCGGTCAAATTCTGGCAACCACCTTTTTGAGTTTTGCTTTCAAAAGTTGAATAATCGGTCCCTTCGGACCATCGTGAAGTTCCGAGCTACTTTGAAATTCCGGCAACCCGATCCGGTAAGATTTCGTGATTTCTTTTGTTGTTTCTCTGTTCTAACCCTCGAGAACTCGTTTCAGAGCAACCATTTCTCACTTTTAGGTAAAGATCGGTTGTTAAGGGGCTGTTTATGGTTGTTGACGGTTGTTAGTGGTGGTTAACTACACAAAAGACGGCTGCCGGTGGTCGTCGGGTGCGGCTGAGGTTGCTGACCGACGTAATCTGGCGGCTGAGGCTTCGCCGGCGACTCAACGGCAGTGGGTTTGGGGATGGAGAGTGATGGTGGTGGTGGTGATGCTAGATGGTGAAGGCGGTGGTCGAGTAATGAAGATTCTAGGCCCGAGTCAAACCCGAGTCAGACCCGGTCAACTCAGTCAAAGTCAGTTAAAATAACTCACTGGTCAACTGTTGGTCAAAGCCGGTCAACCGGTGGTCAAACCCGGTCCACAGCAGGCACCGACTGCTCTTTAGACTCGGGGTCCGAAACCGAGCGAGACGAGACGCTCGGATCTTGAATCAGACTTTTGGTTGCCTAAACGGATTCGTGAACGCGAATTAAACCGGAAGGTATAACACACACTTAATCCATTCCGTAATTATCTACTCGCGTATTATTGTTATTATCGTTAAATAATTATTGAGAGTAACCGAGTGCGATCGAGAAACGAGAGTGAAATGATAAAGAAATACTATTATATAATCGGTAAATGTAATAAAAGTCGGATAAAAGTAAACAAGCCGAACGAGCCGACTAACGAGAGTTATTAAATAGGACGTGCTATAAACTAACGTTGATGATTGTGTTTTGTTGACTTTAATAAGCTTGAATCCGGAATCGGTAACACTATACATATTTTAATGAGTTAATACCATTAATTAGATGCTAAAGATGTGAACTCATACAAGTATTTTGTTTAAACGCGAAATGGTAATCGGTGTAATAAAAGAACTAGTTTAATCGAGAAACGGATATGTATAACTTGGTATAATTGCACTGAACATTTTGATTATACAAACATTTTATACAATTTATTTGGATTTCTATAGTTATATTAACAATCGGACATAGTAACATTTTTATAGATAGATACATTTTGAGCAATACGAGTAACTCTAAGACACATCTTTACAAATAATCAAAATGATATCTTTAAATAACCTTTTCATGATATATTTTGTTATTAAACTTTCGAGATTTATATATAATTATAACTAAATTTATTTGATTGAACGATTATAAAATATGACTAGAGGAATTATTAAATTATATCCCATATATACAATTTTAACGCATAACGCTTAGTAATACACGTTCTTTTGTAATATGTTGAGTATTTTTATGAAATCATACTAGTACTAAATTGGTTAATTGACGAGATCTTTTAAAGAATAATAAATCTGTGAAATCAAATATGTATATATATATATATACACATATCAAAACAAAGTTTATACAAATACGTATTTTTATATATGTATATACCTTTATATATATATATATATATATATATATATACAAGTACATAATTAATCTGATAGTATCATATGTAAACACAAGAGCTTGATTAATCAAACTTAATACATGTGAGGACGTGTCTGATTACGTGATGACGGTTCTACCACACGCAACGTTAGACGAAACTATCCGTATTAATCAAGAATATACGCTTGATTTATGAACAGGATCTTAAACTCGTTACAACTTGGAACATGATACAACTATTCTGATCTGTATTAACTCAATAAACGAACATAACTTCTATTGCTACACGCAAGGTGAGTTCGTCAACCCCTATCTACCATAAAATGTTTTACTGTTTTCCAACACAGGGGTAGTTACTATAAAACATATGAGCAATTGCTCTACACACTTTGGGTACTTTAGACTTGTTGTGGAGACTGTACACCTCCTAGACGATGAGTACACAAACTATTGAACTATTGTTGGCATGTCATTATATGAGTGTATGCATGTAGAATGTAGTTTTACATAAGATGGCCAGTACTAGCAAATTAAGTCCCCTCGCATAGCGAACACAATCAGTTAACTCACGGAACGAGCCGAATGGTGAATACTGATAGTACTATTGGGTTTGACAATCTCTTCCACTAGTGGCAGTCGCGCTGCCCGAACCCCTGTTTAGGGATAGTGGATGTTTATTACCATGAACAGTTTGGATAGGTTTTGCGTTGCTAGGCATAACCACATGGGCATTTTACAGACTTATGTATGTTAACTTTATTATGACGTCACCAGGTTTGATTGTGGTCTTAGTGTAATTTACAATTATACATGTCTATAGTTGCATATATTGACAGGGCATTTCAACTTATTGTGACCGAATTATGAACTCACCTACTTACAGTTGACTTGACTAAAACCCTTCGGGGGTATTTTCACAACTCTAACTTGTGAATAAGTACTATTTACCAAATTGAACATACTTGAACGAAATAGACGAGACATCAGACTAAACAAACCATGACCACTGAACCGATTGTTCATGTC
>WOUH02000028.1:9796626-9808060 GCA_009936405.2 Stevia rebaudiana | reverse complement strand
TTGCGTTTTGCTCATCACGTCATAGTTTGTTAGACAAGTTTTACTTATATATATTTAAATACATAAGCATTATGGCATATAATTCACGTATATGAGATAATACGTATAATTGTACGTATAGAATAAGTCAAATGCTGACGTGAAAATTGTCGGGTGTCACAAGACTCAAGTCTGAAAAAAAAACATCAAAACGTTGGTTTAAATAAAATTTATATAAGGGTATGTAAAAAGTAGAAAATGTTGTCCCTACAACCTAGCAACACCATAGTCTTAAATGCCGGTTCCACCTTGACTAGTCGTTCGATTCATTGTTCTTTTATTTCTATGTTCTATGGTATGTATAGCGTCACCAATAAACAATATCACACATGACACATCCTAAGATCTTTGCTCCAGCCTAAGGGGAGTTTCGAAATCTATAAACAGATCATAGTCTATATTATGCAAGATCTAAAAAAGATCTGTTTATGTGATCGCAATTGAGAGTTTAAAGAAACTAAGGGGAACATGGTTGCAACATGATCGATATGATAAAAATCCCTTAAAGAGTATACATTTAGTTATTTTATATATCGTATGAGGAAAATAGAACTTAAAGAATTTTATGTGACGAAATTGTCTTTTAATACACTCCACGTGTTTAAAATTTTGTATTTAGCAATTAGCATAATTCTCATTATTACCTTTTTATGTTATAGTTATTATATGTGCACATGTATATGCAAAAAATTGGATATATGAGGTTCAAAGCTTGGTCGAAAAAAAACTTGAATTGAAATCAGCTTGGTTTTAAATGAGCCGAGTTTGATCAACTCGATTTGTACCAGCTAAGCCAAGCTAGGCCTGGGAGTTGCTAGGTGTTGTTTTCATGCAACATCATGCAGGCACCACTCTACATTTGTTAACGTGGAAGTTGCAGAGTTCAACTACAAACACCTTCAATTATTAACATTGATCGAACCAAAGCAAAACTGGTCGATTTTAAACCTTACCCGAAATTTTAGCAGAACCGCCCTACACACCTCCCCTTAGTTCATCAGCCTAAATGTTGTAACATGTCACGCAAGCGCCCATGACCCAACCACTGTTCGAAGAATGGTAAAACCTAAATACGAATAAAATAGTTATTACAGAAGTTAAATAAATGAAACAGATAAATTTGTAGTATATATAGACTGTGTTCCCGAGTTCACTTAAGAAGAGAAAGGAAAAGAAATTGAAGGAGAGTGGAGGAAAAGAAATGAAAATAAAAGCATGCAAAGTTTCCCTTCCAATGAAAGAAAATAAACTTAAAAGAATTTTGCCTAGTTATCCTTCTCTTTCCTTTCCTTTCTTAAGTGAAACCCGGGATCACGACATATTTTATTTTCCTTTCTTTTTTTTTTCGTTAAATGAAACTCAGGAACACAAACAATTTTTCATTTCCTTCCAACAATTTTTCATTTCATTCTGGTTCCTTTCCTTTCTCTCCTTAAGTGAACTAGGAACACAGTGATAAGGAAAACTAATATGTAAATATGAAATTAAAGATTTAAGACAGCAAAATATATAGATGATTAAAGGAAACGAGATGAATATCCAATGGCTCATAAATAAAGCACTGATTAACAACCATCAAAAGAAAAACTCAAATATCAACATCCATTTACACAACCAACACCACACAATCGGAAAGTATTATTATTACATGATAAATAACCGCCACCCAACAAACAATAGCTACCAATTGCATCAACTCTTCTGGTGAACAGCTACATGATGAATTTCCATTTCTTTCAACATAACTGCCCGACCACATGAGTCACACGGTGCGGTTCTGGACCCACAAAGACTCTCGTGTTCGGAGAGTCCTCTTAACCGGTCTCGTGCATCAACCGCCAACGAACCGGCTTGAACCATGTCCCCACAGAACCGACATGTAACTAGCCGTAAGGCACACTCTGACAACTGGTGTTGCACCTGTAATTAACACCACAAACATATAAAAACATTTTTATAAAAACTATCTTAATCTTTGTATAATATAAAAACAACATTTTTATAAAACTATCTTAATCTTTGTATAATATAATTAAATGATTGAGTTGCTTACCATCTCTGTCTTCTCAAGAACAACTCCACACGGGCAACGTAAAGGTTCATGAAACACTTTCATATGTTTGTCCAGCTCAGCACCATGAAAAGCAAGACCACATTTACCACAATGCACATGATTCTTAACTTCTTCAATCCTCAAAACAACACCGCAACCCGTATGCTGACATGTCACATTATGTCTTCTACAATACGCCTCATGAAGCGCGATGGTCCTTACAGGTATATAATGTTTACAGTTACCACACTCTACCGTATCTGCTGTTGATGTTAACCCGTGTGAAGAAGATGAAACGGGTTGTTGACCAGTGTTTGACTTTGAAGTATCTTTAACGGTTACTGAAACATGGTATTTTGTTGTTCCTTTAAACCCGTATACACCGACACTGTAACCACCTGGACCCAAAGTGTTGTCTTTTGACCCAAGAATCATACACTTTGAACCCATATCGTGGTTAGACCAACCGTGTTGGTGCGTGTTTGGAAACAGTAACGGGTGTCGTGAAAGATAAAGATCGGTATCTCCATTTGCATCTGAATCTAAAGTTACTTCAATTTCAAGATCGCCACGAGTAATCCATTGCCACGTGTCATCATCTATTGAAAACTTGTAATATGCGTATTCGCCTTCGTTTATGATTCCAGATTCGGATTTCCCAAATGCTAGTGGTTTCAACACGTGTTGGTTCGCTTGGTTGGTTTGCTCGGGAAGTGAATCGGGACCCATGATATCGACCTCGATATCGGTTTCAAGAACAGACACGCTTGGTGACGGTTTTAGTTCAAGAACACGTAGATGAAAAGTCAACACGCCGTGTTTGACCGTCAAAATATCATCTTGAGAAAGAGTTGCGTGTTGGCGAAGGGTTGTTTCAAGAACCGCTTTGTGATTGGGTATATCTGAAAATCCGAGTTCTTGTGATTGAAGTTTTGCATATGTTCCCTTTGGTAACCAAACATATTTGATTTCAATCAAAGGAGTGTTTGGATCTTGTTTCGAGTATAAGTTATTCCAAATGTGAGGTGGGACCCCGACTGAACCCTCGTCTGCAGTGAACTCTAAAACCCCAGCATGGGTTGACCCGTGATTTGACCCGTGATCTGACCCGTGATCTTGGTGAGCTACTGATAAATGGAAATGAAGAGGACCTTTGTCAAAAGCACCTTGTTCTGATAATTCATTAAAACATGAAGGTGGTAGTTTAATTTTATCTCCAGAACCTTCATAAGGTACAGCTTCAAGAACATGGTTAAATGAAATTCCTCTGCCAGAAAACAAATTTTCTTCCATTTGTTGCTCTGCCTGAAATTAGTAAACATAAAAAATGAAACCTTTTTTTGTAATTATATATATGTGTAACTATGATGTTGATGGAGGAAGAAAGACAAATCGTACATTTATGAATGAAAGCTTCTAGTAAACTCATGTTACTCTTAAATACAAATTAAGATTCTAACAAACTTGTGTTGTTCTACTGATAAACATAAGATCAATATTGTTTAAAGATTCTAGACAATCAGTCGAATAGGGTACGATCATAAGGGTAAGCAACTAACTAAGTGGAATTATTTGAGCTTAATTTGTCTTCGTAGAGTTAAGAGTCATAATAATAGTGGAGTGCTTATTTAAAAAGCTTATCTGCTTATTGTGTTTTTTAGAAGCAGATAAACACATTTGAGTGTTTAGATAAGCTGATTAACTGCTTCTGCTTATTAGGATTATCATAATCTGTTTAGATAAGCTGACACATAACAATCTCACAGTAGCATGATCCTATAAACCAAGTTCTTAATTAAAAAAAACTAATTTTTACCCTATATGCCGCATATGATTGAACCTGGTGCTTATTGTAGTTCTATGCCCTAACTTCATAATCTCTGATTACATGAAACAACGGCAACTAATATTTCTAAGGCTCCTAAACAAACCAATCAGTTCATTCAATAAAACTGGTATAAAATGATCAAAATAATCGAATTGTACTGATTGAGAGTCGACTGTTGCAAGTTGATCCTGATCGTAGTTCTAGGGCTCAAAACATTATAAAACTGGTTTACATATACGAGCATTAAGTAATCCGTCTAATACTGAATCTATTCATTCAATAAATCAGATAAAACAGATAAAAATAATCAAATCATACAGATTCATACTTCCAATCACTCGACAACCAATCATGAACAACAAAAAGGGGAAAATCTATTACCTTAACTTGTGCTTCCATGGCATCGATTCTACGAAATCTCTGAACAGCCTCGATCGCCTCACGCTGACTAGCAGCTTGTTGTTTGGCTCTTCTCTCTCTTTCCAATCGTAATTTCGCCTTCTCTTTTCTATCTTTCTGTTCTTTCTCTAGTTTCTCTCTCGCTCTTCTCAACTCAAAATCCATCTTCGTTGATCGTCGTAAACTTGACAGATCTCTAATAACTTTGATTTGAGGATCTGATACACTTGATTATCGGTCTGTTGGTGTTATTGCAGATAAATTCGAAGAAGATATACGGATTAAGATTGCCCTGTTCTCCAAGAAACTTGTTGAGGTTTTTTATTGAAGCTTTGACCATCTATTCAATTATTCGTAGTTTGTTTCATATGATCGTGCGGTGGTGGATCGAGAAGAATCCAGGGCCTTCTAAGTTTGGCACTCGGTTTTTGGTCTTTGATGGAGGCCGGGCCCAGACTTTCTCGAAGCCCAAATTCAATATTATTAATATTATTTATAAATATTTTTTTACGGCAATATAATGATTTAAGAGATGATTAAAATACAAGTAGTTATTGTCGTAACAACTTATGATACAATAAGAGAAGACCATGTGTATAATTGGTAAGAGGTATAGACGTAAACACGTAATTACGAACCGAGAGTATAAAATCATGCACCGCCTTCTGTAATATTCGGATCACCAAATACACACGCATAAATTACAGAGCAAAATGTAAAATCACGGAGCACAACCAAAATACACACATAAATTACGGAACAAGTGTATAATCACGTATCATGAAATCACGGACCATGTACATAATTACGAACAGCGTAAAAAAACTATATTAATACTCTACTCAAATTAAAGGTGATGAATTTTCTATTTTTAACATGTAAAATTTTATTGAGTTTTTTAAAAAATGGGTGAAAGTTTGTTTAAAACTAAAAAAGTGAATAGTTTTGTATATTACGTTTTTACCCTTCCAGTTACGTAACTTTCAATTGAAATATGGGGACCATTAAATCTTAACTATTGACTACTTTGGTCAATGATTTAGATTTTATCATACAATCTCACAAAAATAGTCACATGTATTACATCCATCTCCTAATTTTTTATATATATTTTTCTTGGATTAAAGGGTAACTTGCGTATATTTTATTGATAGAGTGACATAAGGTTTGGGTCATTTTGATTGGGGTAAGCTCAAACCCACGTATGTTATAAAACCCGGTTAGCTCAATTCTTCCCCTTCAACTTCAAAAAGTTTTAGTTACAAAAAGTTCGATTTATTCTGTGTTTCTCTATTTTACTTAACGATTTTTAATTCTTTTTTTTTTTCTTTTATAATGAGTCACGTTTAACCGAGATGCTCATAGTTCTCACATTCACATATGAAGAGACGTAACTTGGATAAGATTTGTCATTTTTTCACATGGATGACTCTTTTTGTTAACTCTATAAAATTAGGTTCACACAATACATATCTTGTAATGCATTTATTATATAAATTAACATTTAGTAAATTCTTAAAAGTATCAAGTTCGATTAGGATCCTGAAATCACGAGTCTAGTGAACTCTGGTACGTAAACTTTGGTATGTAAAGCTCAAGCTCTTTAATAAATAAGCTCCAATACATGCATGAGTTCATTTAAGCTTAATTCGATTCGAGTATCTCAAAGTAAACTTTGTTTACACCTACCTCACCCGAATTTGTGTAACTCATTTGAACCACAATTTTATATCACAAAAACACTATGATACAACAGAAAAACCGTAAAACCCAAACCAAAAAGAAAACAAGATACATAATGGTTCTATCCCCCAATGCCATATAAATCACCAAATAAACTTTGACCAATGCATCAACAAATAAAGGTGACAGTAATTTAACAACCTCAAGAATACTTCAGGACCGCGATGCGGTGGTGGTCAACTTTGAGACAACCATGGGTTCGGTTTTCTTGACTGCCATGTCATCTAGCCGGTCCCATGTTGACTGTCGTTTTGTGATGTTTTCTTTCTCTTTGGTTTCATCTTCTTGGTACTTAACCAGACAATCTTGGAACATTAACTGATCTGCATCTGAGAATATTTTTCTGACATTTAAGGTTAGGCTTTGAACCGCTTGGTTCCAATGATTGAGCGCGTTTTTCTCCAATTGAGGGAAGATGATTGGTAGGATCACTTTGCGGTTTTTGGTTGTTAGATTCCTTATATGCTCGTTATTCCACAAGAATAACGCGCGTTCCGCCACCTGTCACCATAACCGAAGAAACCATCATGTACAGTTGAATTTGAACTATTACACTTTGAACAACTTTTAACCTGATACTGTGTATTGGTATTCTATATTACATGGAATTAGTTAATGTTTATTTAGTCTAGAGTTAGAGTTAGCAATTTCAGTCCAAGTTTTACTTTATTAATAACGGGTCAAAATAAATACAAAAAGGTTAGCGAATCGGCGACTAGTCGCTAATCGAAAGTCCACCACTTCGATTTTGACTAATCCTCCGATTAATGATAAAAGTCCACAAAAACCGGTCAAAATTAGTCGAATTTCGGTCAATGTCAGCCAGTCAAAGTTGGTCAAAGTAAGTCGAATTTTGGTAAAATTGGTCAAAACATGTTACTTTTTGATTTTATTATGTTTAATTATCTACCTCTAATAAACAATTCCAAAAAATGCCAAATGGCATTTTCTCAATTTTTTAAATTTTTATGATTTATTTATCTAATCATTATCAACTAATATCTGGATAATATTGATCTTAAATTAAATGTTAAATTTCAAAATCAATTAAATATATTGTTATCTAAATATTTATCTTATATATTTAAAATTGTAAACTGCATTTTTCATCACTGAGGTTTGTAATGTATAACAATTTCAGTCCACCTTAACAAAAATCATCCTTAATGTTAGGGACAAAAATTGTTAAGCCTTACAAACATAAGCGACGAAAACTACAATTTACTGTGTTTAAATATAAAATTTAATTTTCTTTTATTTGTATAATTACTTACTTTTTAAGGAACTTTATATTTAAAATTTTTTTATTGAATAATCTTAAAACTCAAATCATAATTTATAGACATAGAAGTGTCAAACATCAATTTGTTTTGAATATTTGCAACATAATAACTTAATATATATATACAACATTTCAATGAAAAAAAATAGATTGTTCATCATGTAACTCCGTGTAATATACAGGTTTTAAGCTAGTATATATATATATATACATACACAGTTACACACACGAATATATATACATACAAATTATACATATAAATTACACATAAAATTCAATCCAATTAATCCATTTTACTACCTCATGACTCAATACCAAATTTATCAACATCAAAAAATGAAAAAAGGTCCAAATGAATACCTGAAAATGTGAACTGTTTATACATTGACCGAGTTGACGAAACAAAGGGGCCATAAATGTTACAAATTCTGCATCTTGTGTAACTTCTAATATTTCCTCAAGTTCACCAAGAAACATAACCTCTTTTGAACTATTAGTTACAGGCCAATACTTCAATAACCCCCGAATAACCGTATCAGCCAATTTACAATCTTTTTCAACAAATTGACAAACACAATACACGAGTTGCTGGTGATACATAGACAAAATTCTAGGTTTATGAAGCGGGATCAACACATGAACAAGAAACCGTTTGTGTTCATCCTTCAATGGTAAAGCAAACCCGTTAATTATACTCCCCAAAACCTCGAGTAATTGGGCAATCCCGTTATGTTTCTCGGTTTCAAAAATGAAATGATAAAAGATATTATTAATGGCTTTTCGGATGAACGGGCGATGAACCATGAATTTCCCATAGATTCTGTGCAAGATTGTTTTTAAATACTCTCTTTCTCTTTGATCTTCTGAATCAAAGAGATCAAGCAATTTCAAAACGAATGAATGATCGATGTATCGTTTGGTAAGTTTTGCATTTGTTTCTGGTGATGCGATGAATCTAAGAAGCAATTCATACACAATTTGAAGATGTGGCCATGATGGATCCATATTGAATTCATCATCTTCTTGATCATACGCATCCAACAGTTTGTTTTCTTGATTCAGTTTTGGTAGAGACCGAAAGAGATTAGCAGCTATCATTTTTGTGATTTCTTGAATTGTAACCTCGTTGAATTTGGAGGTAACTGATGATACATAATCAACAAGCTCAAGAAGAGTCTGTTTTTTCACATCTTTTTCTTTAACGTTTGAAGATGGATCGTTGAAATCAAACACCACACAACACATATTCAACTTTTTGATGAACAAAATGTGTTTTTCTGAACTCGATACCACTCGAAAACTAGGTAGTGCTTCATAAGAAACAGGTATTGATTCAGGATTTGATTTAGACAAACTCAATTTTGCAATTTTATCAGAATTGGATTTAGAATCACCATTAACACCTACTAGACTAGATGAGTTTACAACAGCAGTATCCAGTTCGTTGCTTCGTTCATCACTGTGAACTGATTTGAAAGATGATTTCCTCGGAAGCTTGTTTAGTATTTGCTTAATCATATCCGATTATCTCCAGCTGAGATAAAACCTAATTTGAAATATGTGAAATGGTTTGGAAGATAATTTCCTCGATCAATCGAAGTTTCAACCTTGAAATTTCCCCAGCCACATTCATCAATGAAACTATTTAACCAATTCAGATCTCAAAATCTTATCATAACTTACCTCGTACCTTCGCCATGGGATTGATGTAAGCTTGTAGTCTTCAACAGTTGAAATGAATTGAAATTTGAGGGGTTTTTGACTTCAATCGAATCATGTTGAGCTTTGAATCGGAAGCTGAAAGAAATTATGAGTGCTGATAATGATATTGATGTTGATGATGATAAGAACCCTAGAGGAACAGAGGAAGAGGGTTCTGTGTGACTTCGAATTCAACTTTGAATTCAAAATAATCAGATTTTTTTAGAGAGAGAAACAATGTTGAGTGTGACCGACAGAAGAGATAGAAGATGGTGGGCTTAAGGATAAAAATATTATGAATAAATATCATGTTAATGATTTTTTGGTAGATAATTTAAAAAATTAAATCAAACAAGTTAAAGATAAAGCTTAAAGCATCTTTAACAGGTCGTCAACCAAAGTACGCGGAAGTTGTCCCTGAGAAGTGAGAAAAGATAACAGTATGAAAGAAAAGAACCCACGGTTAAGTTTGTTTATAATAATAACTAATTATACTATTCTTAATTACATTAATAATTCTCTCTATTATTTCACATTGAATATAGAGGTTGGATGTGCTAATAACACTATTTTGCCTAAAAACAATAGTAAAAAATCTCAACTCTTTATTTGTTTAATCAATGATTAAGATTTAAGAGAATTCAAATCTAATTGAATAAAGAAGGAAAAAAGTAATGATGAAAACTCACTTATTTGACTTTTTAAATTTTCTCCCACCTTAGTTTAAACATTCATAACTTTTTCATGCGACATAATTTTTTTATAAAAATTGCACCTAAAAAATGAACGTTTCTTTCTCTTTAATTTGATTACCATAGTGATATACTTTTTTTAAACTTTAAAAAAATCTAGTACAAAATAATGTAGTACAAACTAATATTGTACAAAAAAATCTAGTTTTTTTTTTCTAGACGACAAAAAAATAATAATACAATACATGTATATCTAGTTGTTTTGGGAATATATAGTACATGTATATTTAGTTATTTTAATAATATTGTTTTGAGAATATATAGTACATGTATATTTATTGTTTTTGAAAATACAATATATATGTAGGTCTAATTGTTTTGAGAATACAATACGTGTATATGTTGTTTTTTGATAATACAGCACTTATAAATCTAGTAGTTTTGATAATACAGTACATGTATATATAGTTTTTGTATTAGATTCTTTTGTACTATATCACCGCACTAGATTTTTTTAAGTTTAAAAAAACATAATGGTACTCAATTTAAAGAGGAAAAAACGCTTGTTTTCATGGTGCAATTTTTATAAAAAAAATAATGTCATATGAAAAAGTTATTAATGTTAAAGGGAAATGGGGGGATAGTTAAAAAAAATCAAATAAATGAGTTTTTACATAAATGTTCTTTCCTTTGTTTTTCACCTTAAGCAAATGCATGACCAATATTTGTTCATATTGTTTTTAGGCAAAATCTTCTTCCTAATTAATCATTCCTCGTTGAACATAATGCCTCTTATTTAAAAGGTAAAAGTCTGTATCAAGTGGGTTAGTTTTATATTAACACACAACGTTACATCGTTAACTGATGAGTGGCTAACTAAACACAGAGTAAACTGACTTTGTACACTTTAAAGGAGATGTAAGATAAAAACAGAGAGTAAACTGACTTTGTACACTTTAAAAGAGATGTAAGATAAACACATATTCATTAATTAGTAACAAATATTCATACATGTTTCATTTGTCTCAAACAACTTAAATTTAATTATTTCTAAAACAAATTACATAAATTGGAGCACTTATAAAAAGTTAGACTTTAGAGGGACAAATTTTTTTTTAAGTGACTCATTTGGAGATAACTAATAATCAACTGAGTGTGAGGGTGATGAGTTGTCATGTAAGTCTCACACAAACAACTGAGCAAAGTGTGAGGCAAAAAAGGTTGTAAATGATAAATGTTGGAATATGAAAGAACTGATAAAACCAAAACTACTGGTTTTTGTTAGAACAACTGATGGGGGGCTCGATTCATCTACTGATGGATCTCAACTATTGATGTGTTGAAGATCAAAGACTGCTGACATAACAACTGATGATAGGAAGTACTGAAGTTTATAGAGTTGTAATAGAATAACTGATGATTGTATCAGTTGTTCATTTAGACTAGTCAGTAGTTAGCTTGTCTTCAGTTGTTTTATGTATTTATTCTCAGTTGTTATTATTATATGACATCAGTAGTTAACAGTTAAGACTGTTTGTGACGCCCCAAATTTCATGGGCTCGTCACGTCATCGGATTTACACATAAGCACAATGGTTAAGATAAAGAGTACACAGCAGCAGAACAAAAACTTCATTTCATTAAAACCAGAGTGCTATTACATTCTATCTAATATATTTTACATCATATATTACTAAC
>WOUH02000028.1:9761954-9775136 GCA_009936405.2 Stevia rebaudiana | reverse complement strand
CTAATCTAGGGTTTACGATCATCATCGTGTTGATGATGATCTGATTCAATCTGTTAGGTTGTAGATCTGAGTTCGTTAGTGTTCATCTAGTTGATGAACAGATTGATATATTGTTGATTTCTTTGTAATCGTTACGAACGTCTCTATTTCTGTTTCGAACTTCCTTTTGTAAGATTTCAAGTTGATATGTTAAAACTTCCATAGATCTGTTCATTTTAACAGGTTCGGTTATCCGCACATCGTAAATTCATATTTTAATACCATCACCGACCTATACGTTTCGTATAAGTTTGTGTTGTATAGATGCGCATGTTTTGTATAAGCCTATACATGGCATATTGACCTCTATAGTCCCTTTATATTTTTCCTCTTAGTCAGTACCCTACCAACTTATACGCCTCGTATAGGCTAATCGGCATATACAGGTCGTTTTGGTGTCACTGCTTGGTATAGTCCTATGATTGTCGCATTAATTGCCCTCTGACAGCCCTTCCGCTCCCGAGTTTTTCTCGTATAGAACTATATGAGGTGTACTGTTGGTGTGAGTTTATCGATGAGGATGTGAGTAAAACACTCCCTTTTTTAAATAGAGTAAACTAGTTGGATACATCTTGTGTATTGCAGCAGTGATCGCTCGATTCTGGATATATAGACATAAATAAAAGATCCTGCAATGTCAAATAAAGCAAAACATAGAAACAAAATAGAATTGAAAAAAATTCAAACAACAATATGCCTTAAACCAATAAAAGGCATGAATAGCAAGTTGAAGTATGTGCTTGCACCATTACGGTAGAGTTTTTTTTTTAACTCTATCCTTTAAATCCTTTAACACGAATTAAATATATACAAAATAAAACGTCAAAAAATAAAGAGAACCAATGGTATCAGTTACACCAAGAAAGCCATGTTTATGATCATATGTCTTGTATAGTTGTATATCGTCACTCCATGTCAATTTGAGCAAGTAACATTGCTCGTAAAGTAAGCACACACGTTTTTAGAACTTATAAAACAATCCTTTATAGTTTTATCCGACATATTCAAATTATTGCCACATGAATCTACTATATACGGTGTCGTATGCTAGTGATTGATTGGATCGATGGTGGATGTACACTTTCAGTCTTTCATAAAGGAGTAAAACCCTTTAACCTTTATTATCCCATGCTACTCAAATATGACTACTCTTTCTAAGTACGTTTGTGACTATTCGTCCAAAAGAGGTCGGTCTGCTACTTTAGAATCAGTTTAAAACATTATGTCTTTGTATACAAAGTTATCATGGAAAAAACCTTAATTAGACGATCATAATCTCAATCTACGCTTTTACGAATTGATCTTACAACTTGACGTGAACTTTTAGCCTTTTATTCAGAAATCACATCTATAATCATCTCGATAAACACTTTTTGCCTCACGCGATAATGATAACAACATGATTTTAAAGGGGTACTAACTTTGCATAATATTAACAAGTTTCAAAAGTGTATTACTTATGACACCTTTGTTTCCTTACGCATCAGGCTGTGGAGTTTTTAAATCAAGTGTAACAAGTTATGTATGACAATGTTATGACCCCTAAATTAAGCTATGAATATTGTTTTAGAAGACATAGTTATTATTCAAAAAGGACTAGCGGCACAACTTGTTACCCGTTTACTTTCTATTTCAATGTAGAAAAGTTTATTTTTCAATTGATCTTGTGAGATTCTTTTTAAACTTTTAATGATCAAACTAAAAAAAATCAAGTCACTATTCTTTCATGTTTTATTTAATTTATGGGTTTTAACATTCTTTTTTTGAATTTTTTTTTTGTTTCTACAAGAAATTTTTATTCTTTTTCTTATGCTAACATAGAGTAGATCAACAAATTTAGTTTTTTTTTTCTATTTTGTAATATATTTAACATGTTTTTTTTATTATATAATTACATATATCAAAAATTTCGACTCTCACATCTCATCTTCGATCCATTACTTTCGCGAAACAAACAAAATCCGATGATAGCCCGGTTTGAAGGTTTGGTGACACGATTCGGGCAGAAAATGCATGAGGGACATAGCTAAAAGTCTTTTGAAACTTGATTAATATTTTGTGACATTTCTCCTTTTTAAATCCATAAAAGAGAGGAATGTGGTGAATTTATAAAATTTTGTACTTAGGAGGGTTGTATATATTTTTATGTTGGCGGGCCCACGGTTGAGGGTGTTGTCGCAGAGGGCAACAACATTACGAGAGACCATAAAACACAATATAATGCTTGCGACTTGTGAGATTAAGCATGAAAGAGAAAAAAAGTTTTTTACAATTAGAGGTACCATATTTTGGGTCAAACACAATCGGCTTAAAGCTGGTCTCGAATGGATCAAGAGAAGCTGAAACAATACATTTCTGAATTGGCTTGAGAGTTGCGATACATTTTAAACCTTTAATATAAAATAAGAACCAAGCATTTCTAAGGGAAATTTCCATCTTAGTTGTTTAAAGTTTAGTCGTGAGCGTTCTTAAGTAAATCTTCTTTCTAAGCAAGTTAGTGTGGTAAGCTAATCGACAATCTTCTTGCTATTTCTTCCTAGTGGATTTATTTTTTCATTTTCAAAAATACGACTTTTAAGCATGTTTTTAGTGATCCTAGTTTAGGTATGGTATTAGTTTAATGTGAATAGGATTTTATTTATTTATTTATTTTTTTGTTGTAGTTGTTGTATGTATGTTCTCTGCTCCCTGATCTATTATTTGTTTCAACTGTTACATATTGTTATTATTTACTCTCTCTATGCTTTATTTGTAATAAATAAATAAATAAAAACAAAAAACAAAATAAAATTGAAAAAACTATGAGTCGGAGGTCTCATCCGAAGCAGCCTCTCTATACTAGGTTGGTTGTTGTTATTGTTGTTTAAACCAAGCGGACTGAATCTACCAAGACCTGTTTCACCGAACACTTTTTTGCTAGAAGTTTCAAATCGGTTTATAAACCTTTTTGGATCCCGAATGGGTTTTTTTTGTGCACCTCTAACGGTTACTTCAAATCTAATATTTATTGAACTTGCAAATTTGATGTTTTAAAGATGAAAATGGGGGGTTTGCCTAATACTTAATTTACTTTATCATTATATACGGAGGGTGTATATACTTTTCGTAAAGTTGTAGGTGACAAATAATAAAAAAGTGAAAGAATATTCATTCTGGTACAATTATTTTACATAGCACCAAAATATAAGCATGAATGTATGATACGTCACATGCGTACAATGATAATTGTTCATTAATTATTTACAACGATTAAACGATAAAAGTACTATACAATTTGTGTAATCAACCATACTCAGTATTCTAGTTACTCTGATTTTTTCCATTGGTACTTACTTTTTCTTCATTTTCATGTAAATAAGAAATTATACATATATACATATGAGAAATTGAGAATCATAAACTAAAGTATAAAAATTAAATTGTTCATAGATGAACTACTATTTAATAATATATGGAATAAAAGAATATGTCTTACCTAATGATAATATAATTCCGCAGTCGAAGAATAAAATTTTCTTTTAAACTCTCAAGTATTTCTTTTTTTAATTTTAAGTATACAATTTACTTATTTGAAGCTCCCGTACAAATAAAACTATCCTCTGTAGTTCCATACTTTCATACAATAAAAGCTATACCACAACCACGGTATAATTTTCTTTCAAATTCCAGAAATAAAAGTTGTACATGGATATAGCTTTTTTTTTTTCGATTTCATGCAAAATAGTTGTACATGGATGCAAAAGTTGTACATTCACAACGGTTTAAATTTAATAATAATAACAATAATAATTACATTTGCAAGGTTGATGTAAAGTAACTTCCCTTTAGGAGGACATCATCATATAACTTTGCTATGAAGAAATCATTACATTAACCAAATTAACAAAACATATAATATAATAAGATGTGCAACCAAAGAAAAAACAAGTTTACAAGATTATATAAACATCTTTTTTTATCAAAGATGTAGCCCAGTAGTGATAGGTTTGAGGAGGAGGAGTACTTAGAACTTGCATCATTCGACGTCTTAGCTGCTTATAAAGAGTATCTTGAACCCGGGATAGTTACGGGCTTGCAAGGTCAAGAAAACTCGAACAACCTTTATGAAGTTAGAAAATATAAACAAAAAATGTAAGAATAATAAGCTCAGGAGGGATACCGCCGATATCATTATCATAAGTTTGGTGTCGCTTGCTTCATATAGTCATCATGTCTTGCCGGATTAGCCATAAGTTTTAGAAGCAATAGTGGGTGGTTAGCCATGGCTAGGACCGAAAGAGTGTGTTGTTTGGAGAAAGAAAAGGGTCTTTCAGGTTGAACATTCATGTGGTGTGTGGATGATAGTGGGTGCAAGCATTTTATATATGGGATTGGGTGGGTGGTTAAAAAGGGTCGGGTATAATTGAGTGTGTGGTAATAAAAGAGGTTATTGAGGTGTCATTTTCTACATAAAAGGACAGAGACAGGAAGCATAATGAGAGTTTGTTTTCTTGGTTTTTGAGTATTTGGTACCACCATTGTTATAGCTTTGACTTTATTTTTCGAATCAACTTAGAATACCAATTTAAAATTAAGAGGGTACGTGAGGCTAAATGTAATTTTTATATATGTTCAACGCACCCTTTGTAAATAATGTAAATAGAGTATAGTCACTATTTTAGTTGGAGGAAAGGATACGTTTAACATAATCTGATCATTAGATACATGGCCGGCCCATAGCATGGACGAAAGGAGCCGTCGCCCCGAGCCAAATATTTTGAGGGGCCCAAAACTAAAAAAAAATTATGATAACCATTTTATTCTGATTTCAATTAAAAAAAAAATTTATCATGCAGCATAGTGGTTAAGACATTTTATACAACAACAAGAGGTCATAGGTTCAAGACTCATCCCCTACACCTTTTTTTACATTTTGATTAATCATCCTACTAATTATTTTACTTCATCTTTTAATAATAAATTCCAAAACAAAAATCAAGAAAAATATACAAATATCCTGAAAAAAACATATTTATGCTGTAAATTTTTCATAAATTTCCAGAAAAATAGTTTACCTATTTTGAGTATTTAATCTATCTAATTAGTTTAAAATAGATTAAAATACCCAAAAATTTTGAGAAAGCCTTGAGGTTTTGATTGATTTATAAAATAAATTAATTATTTTACAATTTTTCTAAGGGGCGATGTCTAATAGGTTTATAAGATTTTGTGAAAAAAAAAGAAAGTTTTTAGTATTCTTTTAAAAATGCAGCTAGATTGTTTCAATTTTTCAATCTTATGATAATTTAACTGCAGATTATCAACGAAGTTATGAACGTTGTTTGATCATTCAAAGTTGCTATTTTTATTGTCATAACTTTAATCCTCGTTTTAAAAAAATAGGTTTATATAATTGATAATTCGTTCGAACATAGGGGCCTTTTTTTCCGTCTAGTCCCAGGCACTTAAATCCTCAGGACCGGCCTGATTAGATATATTTATTTGTCATGAGGTGGTATATGAATTAATACTAGTATATAATCTTATTCTAATAATAGATTTCATAAAATAAGATATGGCAACAACTCATAAATCTATGAGACTTTAATTAAATCAAATAAGTTTTTATTTTAAAATAGCAATATTTTAGGTTTGAATGAAAAATATTGTTTTAAAAAATTAACATATTTTATCTATTGTTATAATTAATTTATAAAATATTAATGGTGTATGTCTTATACTTTAAGCCTTTTTTTAATTTGTTTTGACAGTTTAACCATAAATGTAAGTCCTATAAAAAAAATTAAGTTTTTTTTCAATAAAACATAAATAAATTCATAAATGAGAAGAAAAAAATATAATATTATGCCTACTTATGCTTCTAGGTATAATAATTAAAATCCTAAAATAAAATATAAAATATCTAAGTATCTATTGTAATGAAGGATTATCTAAAATGTCAGGTAGTAACACGTTCTAAATGTACAGGATTTTGATGAATCAATGTAGCATTTTATAGAGTCATTGATTAGAAGTAGAATTAATCTTCTTAAACAAAATTGATGGATTTTACTTAATGCAAATTTTGAAATCATGTAATTAGTCTTTCTACATACTACAGACTACAGGATACAGTAATCTATTTAAGACATTCGATTAAAAAAAATTGTATTAATATTTACAGTCATTCGATTGAATCCAATTGTAGAAAGAATTTATATAGATTTATGATGTGTCTGTACTTGATTTTATATTATTGTATTTAATAAAAATAACTCAATTATGTCATTTTGTTTAAAATTTTTAAAATTACACAATTTATATATACTCATGTAATACACGAGTCAAACCTAGTTCTATATAAAACTCAATTATAACAAATATTGTTTATGGTTAAGCACAACTCCAAAACTAAATGATAATTTTATCTATATCGATAACAACTATTTCCCCTTTAGTTTATTCTTTAAAATCAAATATTTTTAAATCTCCTTAGGAAATGTTGCCTCTCTTTTTAGTCTACGATTTCAAAAACCAAAATCCTTATTTGAATTACTTTCCTTTAGAAAATGAAATCATATACAACTTTATGCTATCATGAAAACGTTTGTAGAATAAATCATAATCATGGGTTAACAAGTATTTAAACTAGGGGCAATTGTAATAAGATTGGGTTTTGGACTTTTGGGTTTGCTTTTGCTAGATAATAAGGCGGATATGAAATAGGTTTTGGTTTCTGTTTGCTTTTGCTCGATGTGACGGTTTAATGTGAAAGTTATGAGAGAATGACTTGAAATATTATTTCCTTAAGATAGAGTCGGTTGGCACAATAAATGAAGTTTAAAGTTGAAATTCATGTTTACGTAGGATCAGTAATTCTATGTTTAAAAAGGCGCAAGGCTAAACGTACGGCTTCTTTTTTACTTGTTATAGAACCCTCTGAAAATTTAAATTTGTCAAAATCACCTATTAGATAAATATATTTTTTTTAAACTTCCAAAAACTTCATTTAAATATGAATGAAAATTTTGGCATTAATACATTTTTAATTAAAAAAAGCTTTAATAAAAACCTTTTCCTTATACCATATATTTGATACTTTTGTAATTGAAAACCTTTTTGATACAACTTTTAAGTCGTTTTCTGTTAACACAAACCTCTGTTACCAAAACTGTCCCCATGTTTTCGAACCCTAAATTTCTATATGTTTTTTTAATATATTTGTAATTGTTTTGTAATACAACTATTTATCTCATTTAAAAAGTTACAAAAAAACAATAATTAAACTATAAACATGAATAACATATATGTATGTATATTGCGTGACACCTACGTGACACACTCTCACCCTCACCCAAGTAGTACACATAGTCTCATGTACATAAAAAGATGAAATAACATATATCTACGTATATTACGTTAACAAAGATAAATAAAATAATTAAATAAACATATTTACCTTGTAAAATCTCATAGCCTTGTCTTTTTGAGATTTATATGGTTTTCTATTTGGAGTTGATTGTGTATTCTGGTATTCAACATAGTTAGGTCATTCATGGTGCCCCGGTTTGGGAGACCAAAAATGTCACTATAGAGTCGTCACGTTCATAACGTGAGTGCAAAAATTAGCGAGTATGAGTAGAAAGATATTATTAGATATACTTATTTTGACCGATGTAAGAAAAAAAAAATGCAAATTCGGGGTCACGCCCGCGACAATCATCACGCTCATGCCTACAATACAAGGGAAGGTGTGGTATGCTCGACTATTGCAATAGTATTTACTATTTAGGCGTTCACATTCCTCATCACCTTCATTACATTTGGATATACGTTTATATTATATAATAATTAAAATTAAAACTATTGATTTTGGTAATAATAAAAACAAGTGGACCCGTCCCCTGGGTTGGCACTTGAGTGCTATAGAGAAAACAAAAGGTGACAGGAACGTGGGGGATGAAAATTAAAAGTTGTATTCTTCGGTTTCCTGACAAATTCCTGATTTCATATACCCCTTCAATACCTTCACAAAAAAATAAAAGATTCAATTTCTTATATAAAGTCAAATGGGTACTACCGCTTCATGCATGTGTTTAACCAAAGCCCAAGTTTCATCTTTAGGAATCATATTTCTTCTTTTCTTCGTATATCATATTCAATTTATTGATATCCCTATTATTAATTAAGTTTTATTCTGTTACGATTTATAGTTGTTTCTTAATTATCCCGTTTTTCATTTTCACATTTTTCTATATCCACTTTGGGTTGTCACTTAGTGTTAAAAGGCAAAACCTCTTTGGAGAAGACTCAGGTTCTAACATAGTAAAAGTGTAGTTTATGGGAAAATTGTAATCTAAGAGTACGTAGTATAAATTGTTGGCACAGACTTTTGATCGAAAAATAATACGAACACAAAAACACTTAGTGTTTGACTAAACCTGATCAATTCTTGTATATAATATAACCGGGACAATTACAATGACTCATTTAACCCCTATTTATAATTGACAACCCATAGAGAATAAGAAACATACTCCAACAAGGAAACTAAATAAACCGATAAATTAATCATATCTAATAACAAATTAAATATAATTCATAATTATCTATTCTAACACTTATCTAAAACTAAATCTTTAATATACTTTATCAAGATTAACCTCTTCATAAATTAGTGTAAGTGGTTAGAAAATATAATATTAATCTCATGGTTGTTTATAGTCGAATCACGTGTACACAAAAGGTGATAGTCTCATGATAAATTTATGCTCGCATCAAGTGTTAAGGAAAAATTAATAATCTCATGATTATTTATGCTCGGGTCACGTATTTAGTTGTTAACAAATAAACAAACAACTGATTAACTGAGAAAAGTTATTTAATTCACACAATTGAGTTGGGATTTAGGAAGAGGTGGTAAATAAGGTCGCGAAGACTGGTGTCAAGTAATTTTTCAGGGATTTCACGTGGTATGAGAATGTTTGAAACATATATAAAAGGTATTGTTTGAAAGTCATCTTTGAAAAACCAATATGAAGAATTGAAAGTCACTTGAGAGACTTAACAAAAAGTGCTTCATTGCCATACCATGCTTAAAAGTGATCCATACTAGTTAAATGAGGTGTAAGGTGGTTGTTGGTTCGACTGAAAATATTTAACTAAGTTGGTGTTTTTAATTAATTTATAACTAAACCGACGTTTTTCATCACAATTCACATGTGAAGGTTAAAACCGTGAAAGTTGATTATTTATTGATTCAATATTTAATATACATAAGTTAGATATAATATTTTAAATCGTTGTTACACATATTTTAAAACAAATAAGTTTTAGTAATCAATAGCACTCATGGGTAGAAAACTCCAAATGGGTCTTTACCACATGCTATGTCTATCCTTTTATTGGTCTTCCATTTGTCCCTCCGTTTGCAGTTTCCCATTTCATGCAATTCTTATATTTATTGCTCATGTTATGTCAATCTCATATGGCCCTTCCCCAATCAATGCCCCTATCCGTATTACCATGTCACCACTCTTTACTTTTCATTAACTAATTAATATTACACCAATTAAAATCATTTATTTTAAGGACCTTTGTAATCACCATTAATATCTGAGTGGGTTTTTTTAAGATGGAATGTTAAACATTCATGTTGATTTTGACGCTTAAAGCCTGATTCACAGAGAAAACATTATCAAGAGGAAACCCTTCATTTTTAAGAGGAAACCTATCATTTTAAACTTAAGACCTCCTCATTTAAATTAAGTAGTATATAATTCACCCTACCCACTTAAAATGGAGATCATTGGTCACTTCCAAGTCATGATGTCGATTTGTATATATGTTTTAATTACATTATCTTTCAACATGTGGACTATTTAAGAGTACTAGAGGAGTAGGTAATTATAGGTTTAAGAGTATAATATGATATCTTCTTTGTAAGGTTTGTTCAGGTGAGTCTATGAAGGTTTAGTTTGAAACATGTTTATAACTAAATTGGCGATCAAACGATGGTTTCTTTAAGATATGAATATCGAATGTAACTTTTGGTCAGAAGATAGAGAAAAAGTAATTATATTAATTCAATAGTTTTTTTAAAGTGTTTTAAGTGTGTAAGAGAAAAAATATAATAATAAAGATATAAATAAAATATAATTTGATTAGGAGTGAATTATAGAGATGTTGATGAGGAAGTTACAATGCTTTTTATTTTAGTTTTATACTCTAAAAACCCAAAGATTAATAACTCGGGCAATCACTAAAATATATTACACAAAAACTAGGTTGTATTAAGCGTACCAAATATATATTATACAAAAACTAGGTTGTATTAAACGTACTAAAGACGAGTTTGGTTTTGCTTGAAAAAAACGAGTTTGGTTTTGCCAGAAAAAACCCAAAACTCGAATATTTCTATATATTATAATAATATCTATATTTATACTATAAAGTAAAAGCATGTTTAAAATGACACATGTCACTTTATGGTGACATCCTTCATATTTTTTCTCGTCTCTTTTTCTCATATTAAATTTGTAATTTTTATTTTTCAATACTTAATTTTAACAAACAAAAGTAGAAAAAAAACATCTAGAAATTAATTAATAAACAAAATTGAATTATAAATTTCAAAATGTTAAAAGTTAGTAACTTTAAATATATAGACGTATATAGAATCCAATTTTATTTTTCAACTATATATTTGTGCTAATTGGTTAAGGTCACGGCTCACAATCTATATCACTAGTATTTATTTTTCATGCTTCAAATATTTAATCTTTCATATCTATTTGAATATTTTTTTACATGTAATATTTAATATTTTATTATTTAACTATTTCATTATTTTTATGCAACATGTGTATTACACAGGTTTTAACTTAGTTATATATATATATATATATATATATATATACATGCTATGTTTTATGAGGCCCAATCCATGTGTATATGAATATTTATGTTTTCAGATGATAAAGATTAAGCCATACTCAATGAACCATATAAGTATAGGAGGCGGATCCGATACATATATGATTTTTTGTGCCAATCGTATGATGTAATAAGAATATGCTATGTGTTCAAAGGGCAAGGGGTATATACGTAAAAACACGTTTTCAGAAAGAACCATTAATTAACTTTCACCAAAAAAAATTTATAAATTGAATAACTTTTTAACGCTCCAGTATTTTTTAAATTACACCATCAAATAGACAGTTTCATTATCTTTAATTCGAGTATAGTATTGATATGGTTTCTTCGATTTTTTTACATGGTCCGTAATTATATACATGGTCCGTGATTTCGTTGTGCGTGATTATTCACTTGGTACGTATTTTATGTGTGTATTTTGGTCGTTGTCCGTGATTTCGTGGTACGTGATTATACACTTGGTCGATATTATATGTGTGTATTTTGGTCGTGGTCCGTGATTATTCACTTTGGTCCGTAATTTATGTGTATATTTTGGTGGTCCTTATTTTTTACACAGGGCAGTCCGCGATTTATACCCCAGTCTGTAATTACGTTAATGACGCTCCTGCCATTTTAGGATACCCGGTGCGTTATGTATGTTTATTTATCGAACATAATTACGGTTTTGCCTCTGCGTTAATCCGGGTTCTTCATTAAAACGATTGACGGATCAAATCACATCTTACGATTAGCACAGATTTCCCTATATGTATTTTAACCGTCCTCTGTATGTATATGTATACAAATAGTTTTTTTATAAAGTTGTCACCCAAAATAAAAAATTAAATTAATTTATGAATGAAGATGAAGATTAAAATGAACGCATGTATGAAGTTGAAGATTTGAATGATGCAATTTTTTTGTACTCTTATAATTCAAAACTAGATTTCAAAACTTTATTATTGTTATACACTAGAAACATATTTTGTTAGTTTTGTTGTACTGAAGATATTTAGTGTCATATATAATATGTTTTTTAAAATGATGCCCTTATTCCATTTATATTTGTTTTGTTGCTTAAGTTGAAAACCCGAAATAACCTAAAACCAAACTCGAAATCCAACCCAAACATGTTAAAAATTTATTTAATCTAGAATTTAGGTTTGGGTTCGGGTTTAGGTTGAGCCTAAACTCGACCCAACTCGAACCATGTACATCCATACTCAAAAGTGAATAATCCTTTGCGATAAAATAGAATAGAGAAAATGTCATAAAAATGTAACTAACGTTCAATATTGTTCCAATTAGATTACTCATTTTTTATTCTTCTAATTAGGTCACTATATTTTAAGTAGGTGTTATAATACTATACATCTTACATACTACATTATCAATTATTATTAATTTTATTTTTTGATTCACATAATCATCCATCATGATTTATAAAAAAAAGTAAAAAAAAAAACTTTAAAATTTTAAATGACATGGTAACATAATATTATAGATAAAATGACCTAATTGAATCGCTTATTTATAGTAAAATGATCTAATTAGGAAAAAAAAGTATGAATGTCTTAATTGAAATAAAAAAGGCACGAGTGACTTAATTGAAATAAAATTAAAAATTAATTACACTTCTACAAAGTTACTCAGATAAAATAATAATATGAATTACAAACAGATGAAGTAGTTTTTTAGTTTTTACTAAACATGATATATCATAGTTCATAAATGATTCTTATTAAAACATTTTACAAGGACACGTATATTTATATTTTAACATATTTTATATCATAATTCATAAATGATTCTTATTAAAACATTTTATAGAGACACGTATATTTATATTTTAAAGCAACCATGGATTTGATTTATTTTCTACTTTTATGTTAAAATATATGAAATGCAAATATGTTTAAAGTAAATGGTGTTTTTATGCCAAATAAAAAGCAAATCCCCAAAATTGTGCGTAATTTGTCTTCTATCGATATGTACACTCGATGATGGTTCAAGTCACAATCCATATTTCATAAACTATCATCATTACTATTTTGTTGTTATGTCACACCACAAGCATTTTATCACATACTCATATATAGGGTAGGGTTATAGTAAAGAGAGAGCTTATGATATAGAGTCATTCCATCCATTAGATGTTAAGATAAACGGCCAGGATTAACGCGGTGGCATTTTTGTAATTATTCGTAACTTTGAAAAGGCATGAAGGGTAATATCGTCACAATCGTA
>WOUH02000028.1:9741494-9754092 GCA_009936405.2 Stevia rebaudiana | reverse complement strand
GATCCAAATGTAACATGCATGCTATCAAAACAAACATAGTAAGACTAGTTTTACTACCTCCTCCTCTAGAGGGTGTGGGGGTTAATAAAGAACAAAAGGGATTGTTGGGTTTAATTCTCAAGTACGGACTTATCAAAAGTCGGCGACGATAAAGGCCGGCCCGTATAACTCTAACCAAGGTTAAATAACAAGTCGGTGATAAGGGCCGGGCTTAAAATAGATCGTGCTAATAGCAAGTCGGTGACAATGGCCTTCCCGTTGAACTTACGAGTACATATTAATTGAGCTAACGAGTAAATATTGTTTTTCTTCCTCCATCTTATCCATTAGCATGATCTATTTTAAGTTCAGTTCAATTCAAGGTTTTTGCTAGCCGATCTTTAGTAGCTCAAGATTCGGTTTGACTCGTTTACATCTAGAACTACTAGATGGGAGTAACATTATCAAGACATCAAGATAAAGAGGACGGCAGGAACCACTACATAAATGCCCTGGTGGTTAAGGGATTGGGTTCTCTAAATGAGACACAAGTTCAAATCACACCGGATGATGATTTGGGTGGCTAGCCCACAACGATGATCAAGGAAATCTAGTCAGGGTCTAAACCTAAACGCGAGTGTGGGGCATTGATAGTAGTTCGAACCCCACCCCTTGGCTTGGCTTTAGAACTCTAAGTTGGTTGCCTAATGTGACGTTCTAGGGCGAGGGCTCTCGTAGGCCAGTTAGCATGTCTGGAAATTAAACACGTTTTTTAAGAGGGCAATAGGGGTAGGTAACTAGGTATCTCATTAGCTATTATCCATGTGTGCAACGTTAAGATATGTGACAGTTCTTGTATTCATTAGTCACCTAAAATGGTTTGGACAGTGAGGTGCCATAAGAGACTGCATATAGACTATGAGATTATAAGCCTGGGAAACCTATTATGCTCACAGTGAAAGAGTAGGGCCATGTGTCTCGATCTATGATCATACAAAGTACTTTTAAATGAAAAAATAGTGAATATAAAGGTTTCTTTGTTATGAATCATGAGAGAAAACATATGGGTTGACACCAATTTCATTATTTTATCTCCACACTATTAGATAGGTATAGTTTTACACTTAGCATTTAAAGCATAATACTTTCTTGTCTCTTAAATAATGAATCTGTGTAGTATAAAAATCACATGAATGTAAAGACGAAGATGCACCTTTTATATACACTTTAATTAGTTATACAATTCTATTTCTTTTTCTCTCTAAAAGTTTTGTACTTCAATTAGTTATCTTCTCTAAAGTGTCCCTAATTTGTGTTAATCAAAGTTTAATTACAACAGTTTAATGTTGTTTTCTTTATAAAGATCAAAATAGGAAAGAGTCAAGGAGACAAAACATGTAAAAGACAAAAATAATAGATACCTGAGTTGGCTAAGATGTTGGTTGACTCAGTTGTCAACAATAGGAGAATCGGTAGTCATCGACCGGTGGCGGTTTGGTGGCAGATGGAACTATGATGACACATGTGTATGTGTTTAGAGGTGAAAAGAATATGGTTGTCTTCAAAGGGATCCAACCAGGAGGATGGTTGTGTTAGTGTTTAAACTTTAAAGCATCCAAATTGAAGTAACAAAGTAGTGGTTGGATTATAAATTCAACTGGTAGCACATTGTGGGCACGTGAGTTGGCAGATAGATGTGAGATATAAAAGGGTTTGACTGAAACAATGACACAAGTCTAGTGCTAATAATAACCCGTCACCTACATGGATGTTATTGGCTTTTATATAGTCGTTCTAAATCTTTGTTATTTATATATTGACATCACTGTGATACAAACTTTTTGTTAAAAATTGAGTGTTAAAACACAAATATAAACAATTAATCAAACCTGTAACTCGAATTGAATTGGATCTTCATGAACAAAAACTCATGGATTATCTCTCTCTGATCGTCGAAGACTTTCACATAAAACATATTTCGCGGGTTACACATGATTGATTTATCGGATAAGACAGTCTGTTTTATAGAATCCCATATGATGAATTCTGTGATGTTCTATGATGGCTTTAGTAACCCTACGCTTGTTCGTATATTCGTTTTTGCGTATAGATCTTTAATCGAGATTATCAAGAAGAACAATCTTCTAACTGGCAAAAATAAGCCCTCTCTTTTTAATTAGCTACATAATTAACTCAAGTTAATTAAATTTATCATATTAAGCCCAAAGCTTAGTTATAAAACCAAAATAACAATTAAAATTAAATCGAGTCCGTACTCACACGTCACCTAACTCGTTTAATATTGAATGTTATTTTATCGATCAACAAGTTATTCCAATACACTAAAATTACCAACACTTTTCTTATATTTTCTTATATTTTAAGTGGATGATACTATTTTTACTAGTTCATCTAATGAGTTTATATGTCTGCATCATATTTTTTCTACGCTTTGAGTTTGTCATTAGTGAATTAGGGCCTCTGCATAAGCAATTAGTATAAACATATAACATAGACTATCAACAAACAGAATGCAGTCAATTAATCAAAGTGGGAAACTGGGAATGAAAATTTATTTGTGTTTGTTCAAAAAAACAATATGCACGACTATATATCACGACTATATATTTAGTATTGAGATCTTTAAGCAATACAATAACAACAGAAAGAAATATGCGACCTCAATGGGTTGTGACAATGATGAACAAGAATTGAAGAAAATGATAATAAAAACTATAAAGATTGAAAGATTACATGGTTGTTGAATGTGATGATTTCTTATGAAAAATACTCCTTTTTTATTGATGAGGACGTGTCTATTAGCATAATTAGTTATTGGGCTTGTTGATTGTGATGATTTCTTTTGAAAAATACTCCTTTTTCTTATATAGATGAGGACGTGGCTATTAGCATAATTAGTTATTGGGCTTGTTTTGTGTGGGCTTTTGTTTATTAGCCAGGTTATCTTTGTTAGCTATATATACTTCTCTCTTATTGTAATTTATTTTTTGATCATAATAAACCAACTCTATTAGCCGTTTTGTCTCTATGTCTAACGGTCTAGAAATGAAGAATCAATACAATATCTTCATTCAGTTTGCTATGTATGAGTTGTAATTTGATAGATTCAAATAAGGAGAAGATGATCCATCGTCCCCCCTGGCTCTTCCATCGTCTCCCCTTCCTCCCTATGCTCCCCCGGCGCAGGCCTACCATCCAAGTGCCGCCCTACAAATTCAGACGCAGATACTCTGCGTAGTATACCTATGGACGGCGAAGGTACTCCTAATGGATTGAAGACGCCCCGTCAGTCCCGGCGCCGGATTCAAAAAAAAGTTTCATATCCGAAGCGAGTTTTCAAGAAACCGCTCGAGTTTTAGCAAAAGCAGCTCTCCTGGGGCGTATCGATTGGTTGAAAGGCCTGAAAGAAAACGTTGTTCTGGGGGGATGATACCTGTTGGTAGCGGCTTCAAAACACCTTCAAAGTGAACTTGCCTATAGATGAGGTAGGCGAGGCTAGCTATGCCCTTGATTAATCTTTGACTTAAACGCATGCATATATCCTCACAAAAGAAAAATATAAAGTGAGGGGCTACTACTTTACTTTACTTATGCAAGAACATGATAAATAAAATCAATCTTATTTGATAAAAATTGAAAAGATAACATGAAATATTTACTTAAATGAGTTAAATCTATATTATTATTTTTTGGATAAGTCAAGAATGGTATGATTCCATAGTCAAATTGATGAATTCGAATAGAAATGAAATCTCCTATTGTGTCCAAAGTCAAGTTTGAACAAATCACCTGACACAAGGGTGGGTTTTTGAATTCAGTATCAAATATTCAAATCTATCATTTTAATATCTACTCAATAATTTGGCACATTTCTAGAAGGTTAAATTTTTTGCTTCACGCAATCGTAAATACCAAACAGACCCCTACCTATCGAGGAGAAAATAAAATACTGCATTCAAAAGATTTAAATTTGGTGATCAAATTGGGTTTTCTAGACCGCTGGTGATGTAGGAGTTCCATAATCTCGATTTATTTTAATATATATTTCTAAAAGTTGAAATTAGATAAAAGGTTGGTATAAGTATAAGTGATTTGCCTAGTTTTAAAATAGAAAAAGTTATATCGTAAATTTGTAATCTATTACTCATATAATTTTTTGGTTTATTGTCACAGTTTTTTCCCGTCTCTCTTTATTATTAATTACTAATACTCATTTAATTTTATATGTATATGAAAAATAAATATATTATTAATTAAATTAATTGTATATTAAAATAGTTATGAATTTTTTAATTTTTTTTATTAAGCTGATTTTTGAAACATTTTTTTTCATATTTGTGAATTATTTATAACCGTTACGTCAGTTTTTTTAAAAATATATATCTTGACGAATATAAGTGTTAACATATTACATTGTATGTTATTCAACTTCTGTAATACACAAAGTTAATCCATTAATGTCATATACATGATTTTAAAATATATTTTTATTATTAAGTTAATAACACTATATTTATTCAACATGTGTATCACACGGGATTTAACCTAGTTTAGTAATAAAAAAAATCATATGTAACTAAATAACAAGAGCCACTCCTGCCAGGTCTTTGTCTCTGTTAGCCACACAAAATTAGGTCATCAGAGTGCACCTTTGACGGCCACCTAAGTCACTCCACTCGTCTCTTTCTTCAATATCTATCGCTTCCTGTGTTATCTATCTCGAAGTTTCTTAGAATCATCGTCATCACCATCCAATTCCCAACCATCTTCTCTGATCAATTTATGGCTTCCAACTGAAAGAGTTGAACGGGAGCAACACTTTGTTTATTCATAAAGAATAGGTGAATCTAAACAACATGGTGACAGTTTGCTTGTTCATTCAGTTTGTTTATCCAATTACAAAAAAGCAACCCTAATAAAATCAACAAATTGTTCGATTTCTTCAAGTGTTTCTAGATGAAATGATGATGAAGGCGATGATGTTGGGGATATATAACCATATCTAGGAGATGGGGATAAGCCGGTAACAGTGTCGCATGGCAAAATGTCCCCGGATACGAAGCCAAAAAAGATGCAGACAACATCCGGTTTAATTATGTTGGAAATTTAGTGAAAGTGCGTTTTCACTAACTTTGATAAATTGAGATATCAATCCTCAACCTGAGTGGTTGAAATTAAAATTGTGAAACTTGGTATCTCTAATGCAAATGTGTTACATCCTTAAAATAAATTGTAGCAATTAACTTATTAATTAAACCTTTTATTTAATTTTGTGATTATGACTTTTTGTTGGAGTCATAAGTATATTAATATAATTGTTGGTTTTATTTGTATAAGATAAATGGAATGTCTCGATTGGAATGCATATATAATGAGCTTCAAGGTTCCTTATTTGGTGATGAAAATGATAAGGATGATAAAAATAGAGTTAGAGAACATTGTGTTCTATCAAGTTATGTAAATTGAGAGATGTGTTCTCTCTAATCATTCCACCATCTCAATCTTCATATTTTCTTACCTTTCTAAACACATCAATAATCCGGTGATATTGCGGGTGCGGGAACATTCCCCTACAGTACATATACTGTTCCAGTTATTGTACCCTGATGGACAGACGCGTTTGTCTTGTGTAGAGGCGTGAAATCTGTTTTAAGGGAAGCGCATTGAATACGTGCCTCAGCCAACACTAAATTTTCGTTTTAGTTCACCCAATGGTGCAGTAAACAAAGTTGCGGTCAAGAATACGAATATTTAACCACCACAAGAAAATCGAGACAATTGTGAAGATATTTTAGAGCGTGGATGCCACATGTCAAGTAGTTCTTCAATTGACGATTTCTTCAACGACATCGGTTTGAATCGCTATTTTATATAAAGTGTATTTTATATTTAGTTCGTCATTCGGTTTGTATACGGTATCGTGCTAAATTATTTCTCTTGTATAACGAGAGTGTCGTTATGATAATATTTTATTACATTTAATAAACAAAACCGTGAACCAGTTCCTACAAGTTAGCCTTTGAAATATTGCACGTATTGATGTTACGGTGGACCCAACCCAACATAAATGTTAATTATCCCCTAAAAGATATTGGCTAGGACAAGGGCGTTTAACCCTTAAAGGGTATATGTTACCTACTCATTGTGTGTTGACTTAAGATAAAGGCTAAAAAATCATGTATATTTTAAAGAATTTCTTTGTTCAAATGTCTATTTTGGTGATCTAGTACTCATAAAACCCAGTCTTTTTATATATTAAATTGAATTAATATATTAAACACAAAATAAAAATGTTGAGGCCTGTTGGAACCAGGGAGATCTGGATCAAACCTTCGTGGGTTGGTTCAAATACGCGCACATCAATCGTTTCAACAAACTAACAACTTTTGTTAGGAGTATTTACTTCTGATCTCCATCTATCTCTATATTTTATAATTTAAAGTTTTATAAATAATTGTTTACTATATAAAAGGATTTACTATGCATCACCTCTAAAATTTTTTGTATATATAAAAATAATAGATAGTAAAATAAATGTTTGTAAATGAGAATAGATCGAGTCGGAGAATAAGATGTGGTATGTTAAACTATGTATGATTTTAAAAAATATGATAATTATTAAACTACATAGTTTGATTTATATATCATTTTTATAATACTTATCACATCTTTTATACCAATAAGGCGGTCGATACGACAACACCAGCCATGAAAACCTTGACCTAAGTAAATCTCATAAAACCGATGAAATACGAGGAATACTAGTTCAAATAACATGTCGGTGAGTCTCTCCGGTTGAACTAGTGAGGTACCAATCTTGTATGTTAATTTGTTAGTTTGAACACAACTAGTGTAGCAAGCTAACAAAGATTGATACCACATGTGGATTTTTGTCAATGTTGAACTAGTCGGGCTCCTATTTTAGACATTCAATAACTTATTTTGAAATTCTTTCCAAACAGGAAAGATTTGGTGTTAAATAAACATAAGTAAGTTTTTGTTCTATTTCCGAAATTCTGCTGGCCCACTCGGGTTTATTTTTGTGAACCAGATGATGCAAGTTGATTCGGTCGAATATGCGATTCACTTTTTGTAACTTTTTTATAAAGTTGCACTTTCTTTGCTGACTCACCGAGATACAAGAACCACCCGAATTACGTGGCGCGCAGCACTCGTAGTTGCAAAAACAAAACACCCACCTTTTTAAACAGCATATTCTTCGAATTATCCTCTTTTCAAAAGCTACATACAATAATAATCTACCAACAACGAATGAATCTGGGTTGTAAACTTTTGTCTATAACATAACCATATATTAATTGGTATCTTTTAACATCTCTTATATGTATATTCTGCATAATTTATTTCCATGAAAACAATATAAAAGCACAAAGTAGGTTTAACGTATAAGAGACGATAGATCAAAGTTAGAGAAGATACGTAGAGATAACTTATGTGGACGATGATGTATCATCTTGATAAGTCTGGCCTAACAACATACAAACCAATAATTGTAATTTAAAATTTTAAAATTCTTAAACTTGACAATAAAAATAATTTAAACTCATTTTGATATTAAAAAAAAAACAAATTATCAATTTCAAAGAGACAATTATAGAAGTTTAAACGTTGTTAAATGGGAGGTTGATGTACATATATGAATGAATTTAAATCCGATCAATCATTGGTGTTTTTAACTTTTTTAAGTTGAGCAGAAACGTAGAAGAAGAGTCTAAACCGTGACCTAGCTCCATGCTATTTTTGACTAGCCACTTATCACATGACACGTGTCACGTCCGTCGTCCCTATAAAACCACATTCCTGCAACTATTCTAACCGCCAAACAC
This sequence comes from Stevia rebaudiana, assembly GCA_009936405.2. Lineage (NCBI taxonomy): Eukaryota > Viridiplantae > Streptophyta > Magnoliopsida > Asterales > Asteraceae > Stevia > Stevia rebaudiana. The sequence goes on along the minus strand of WOUH02000028.1, from coordinate 9,746,245 downwards.
ATTCTTCAATTCTTCATCTCTTACAAATTTCTCATTGCCATGAAAATAGATCAAGAGCTCAACCAACAGGAACGTGACACTTGTCGAACCATAGAAATCGTTCAATCCTCAACTATGTCTGCTGATACGTTTGATTCAAATGGCGACGAACTCTACACACCTCCGTTCAATTTCTCCATGGTCGGTAATGGCGTATTCCGTTCCGGCTTCCCTGATTCCGTCAATTTCTCGTTTATCAAAACCCTAGGCCTACGCTCGATTGTGTACGTCACTTTTATGCTGATTTAAGTATTAGTTGTTCTAATTTTTTAGATTAGTTAATCGGATTTGTATATTGAGCTGTTTTTGATCAAATCGTGTACTTGTTTTTCGACAATATCTGATAGGTTTTGGTGTTTTGTGTTAATTTTTAGATATTTGTGTCCTGAACCCTATCCGGAGCATAACGTTGAGTTTTTAAAGGCGAATCGGATTCATCTATTTCAGTTTGGAATCGAAGGAACTAAGGTACGGATTCTAGTCTTCTGATTGCACTATTGCAGTATTCGTCATGACAATTGCATCTCGTGATTGCAATTAATACAACGAAGCAATGCTATCACGACGGTTGTGTATCGGTCCTATTACGAAATTTAATTCCTATTCATGTGACACATGGACTTCAGCTATTATTTAGTAATTAATCTAGAATATTACAAATTTGCAGTTTGAATTTTATATAATATTTCTCACCTCATTAGTTCACAAATCCAGTCTGATAATCATCTAAAAAATATATAATGGTTTTAATGGCAATATCTGTGCAGGAACCTTTCGTCAACATACCTGAAAACACAATTCGTGAAGCATTAAAAGTTGTTCTTGGTATGCAATCTATTTATTTTCCATTAAAGTTTAAAGATATTTGGTTTGGACCTTTTTCTCATTATACTTTGCTTTTTACCAGATGTAAACAATCACCCCTTGTTGATTCATTGCAAAAGAGGCAAGGTATGTGACTCATATCGTTTGACTGATATCTAACATTGTAGCCCTTTTGCGTAACGTATAAGCAAACCCGTAACACGATAGAGAGAGTAACTTGTAGCTAAATGTTAAAACCGTATCGTGGTCTACACGACACGATTAAATGTGGTCAAGTTAATTACAAGATTAAAACAATGACTTGACAGAACACATATATCACAATCAAATCTAAGCACTTCTATAACTAATGCATGGTTATCTCTTTATTTGAATTCTAGTTATCTTTATTTGTTATTTGAATTTTAGTCTTTATCTTATTTTAATATTTATCTAGCTTATAATTGTTTTCTATTTAAACATCTGTAATCCGATTTCATAATATGTGTGTTCTTGGAACCTTTTGGTTCAGTTTATGGTCTTTGATTAATCTGTTGTTCTTGAGCCGATCATTTCTAGAACTGCATCAATAACATATTGACATAAATACTGACATGAATCACAAAACATGATTATGATAAAATATAAGTTAGAAGGGTTTACGATACGTATATAGTTGTAATATATTTATAGCTTATAAAACTAGGACGTTTTGATAAACGGGTCAATCGAGTTGAGCCCACACTAGTACATGTAAGACTTTTTAAGGCGGTACTTATTTGGGCATTTAGGTTTTCTTGTAATTCCAATGTGAAATTTCAGTTTGCACACAATACACGTCGACTGTAAAGATATTTATTTCCATTTTTAACATTAATAATATATTGATTGGTTCAGCACCGAACTGGTTGTATAGTGGGATGTTTAAGAAAGATTCAAAGATGGTGTTTGACATCAATCTTTGATGAATACCAAAGATTTGCAGCTGCAAAGGCTAGAATATCAGATCAGAGGTTTATGGAGCTGTTTGATGCTTCTGGATTCAAAGATATACCAACGTGTCCATGTTCATGTTCTAAGAGGTAAACACAAGGGTATTTTTGTCTTTTCCGTTGGTTGGAATAATTCTGTCGCATATCCAATTTAGTTAAGTTTGGTCACACTATATCTTAAAATCTTTTATATAAATAGGCCTGATTATATATAGTAAACGTTGTTTTTCAAATAAATTTTTTTTTTGTATTTGTGAGAAACACTTTTCTTTTAGTTATAAATATACCAACTAATCTTGCACTATTTACGATTTCAACATTTGATAGAGATCCAATCTTACTTTTACAAATTGAAATGACGAAGTAGATTTGTTACTGTTTATAAAAGCGAAATTGACTTGAAAACATATGATTACATGACCATCACAAGATTCTTTTTTTCTTATTCCTTGAAATTTCTTTTTTACTTTGGTATCCCTTTTGGATGGTTCGTCTTTTCTTGTATCTAGAAGGACGCCTCAAGTAAATCAAAACTTTTGATGATAATTTATGAGTAACAAAAATGGTTATAAAACTCTAAATAATTATATTTAAATGAAATATAATGCAATAGTAATAGTACTGATGGTGTAAATAGTTGTACTGTATAAAGAAACAGTTCTAAAAAAATTCTACTCTTGATTTCTTCAAAAGAATCAGCATTTCCCTTTCTCCTATTCAAATTCTTTGATTATCTCTAAAATTATTTCCGTTGATGAATATCTAGTTCTAAGATTGTTCATTGTTATAACTTATAACGTTATATATGTCTTTGTTCTATTCATGCAACTGTCATTTGGGTTTTAACCAGATTATGTTTTTATGTGACAGGTAAACCAAGGACATAGAGAGGAAATATTCCGAGAGTGAAATCCATGAAGCATGACCTAGAAATTCTCTTAATTTGTACTAATTAGGTTATGTGGTCATATTTTGACAAAAAGAAAACTAATTTCCTTTGGTTTAGTTCATGTTGTAACATGTTGTCGACTCCTAGTAATTAATTATTCTTATATGAAGCTATACTAAGGTAGGGGATGATTCATAAGAAAACCTTAAAATCGAATAAAACTTAGAAAACCAACCTTAAAATCGAATAAAACTTAGAAAACCAACTTTAAAACTATTACAAATCATTTTTTTTTCACTTTTTGTTCTATATATCTTTTTATTACAATTTAGAAATTTAACAAAAAGAAAAAAATTAAAAACAAAATATGTAGCTCATGCAGTTACATATATGTAACTTGTATGCTATATATGTGCACATTACATGAATTACATGTATGAAACTTTATTAGTTACATACGTAACTTCGTGAGCTCGATATTTTTCCCAACTTTTTTTTTGTTTATTATATTTATAATCTTATAAATTAAAGTAATGAAAACTTAAATTTTAAAAATTTAATTGATTGAGAAGTTTTTAAGTTTTATTCATATTTACGAGTTTTCTCATGATCTCTCCTCTGTAAGCAAAGATATGTGTTAGTTGGCTATAATGATTAAAATCTTAATGATTAGTACTCTTAACTAATATGACCGATTATTTATACTATCCCAAGAAACATATTGGTATTCTACACTCTCATGAATTATCGAATCTCGCAAGCAAGTCGTCTTTGGCAATCAACGCCTACACGATTTTATACACAAAAGGAACTTAACTCAACAAGAATGAAGTTATATCATCATTCAGGGTCTAATTAATCGGTTTTCTCATAGGTGGTGTGAAGGATTCATAGCCATAAAAGATACTTGCAAGATGATTATAGTAACTGTTGAAAACTATTTTTATTAACTTATCCAATTCAACAGCGAACATGATTATTTCATCTATCCTTTTAATTTCTTGTTTCTTGTATATAATAGGGGTATATTGGTATCACTTGAAATTTTTTAAAAAGATAGTAGGAGTAGCTCAAATCTCTACCCATATACTAGCTTAAAACTCGTGTACTATACAAGGTTACATAATTAATACTTAAACTTTATTATTTAATCATTGAATATATATATATTAAGTTACTATGATGTAAAACTCAAAAAAATTAAATGTTTGACACTTTTATTACTATAAATTATGTTTTGAGATTTTAGAATTATTCATTAGAAACTTTTAAAATATAAATTTGTTTAATTTATTTGATAATTATACTAATTAAAACACGACAAATTAAAATTTAAATATGGTAAGTGCAATTTTTCTCTCTAGGGTTTGCGAGACTTAAACAGTTTTAGTCCACCTTAACAGTTTTCGTCCCTAACTTTTCAAGTCTTAACAGTTTTCGTCATTAAATCTAACATTAGGGACGAAAACTGTTAAGACCTGAAACTTTAAGGACAAAAACTATTAAGACTTGAAACGTTAGGGACAGAAATATTAAGACTTGAAACGTTAGGGACAGAAATATTAAGACTTGAAACATTGGTGATATAAAACTTTAAGACTTGAAACGTTAGAGACCGTTTCTATTAACGGTGGACTAAAACTGTTAACTATTGCACACCTCGGGAACAAAAAGTGCAATTTACTTTTTTAAATATATAAGATAATGCTTAATTAGAAAATAACAAATTTGACTGATTTTGAAATTTAAATATAATTTATAATTTAAGATAAAATAAAAAAATATAAAAGTATTCAAAATATTAAGCTAATTAATTAAAATAATCAAACTTTTAAAAATTTGAGAAAATGCCACGTGATATGTTTTGAAATGATTTATTAAAGGTAGATTTATGGCTCGTATATAAAAGGCAAATCAAATAATTATACAAACAGGATAGAAGTCACCGGCTCAAACCTGAGGAGGGGAGAGGGTTTACGGATTCTATCCGGTTCCCGCTTATCTGGGGGTACGGTCTCACGGAGGTC
>WOUH02000028.1:9730990-9741394 GCA_009936405.2 Stevia rebaudiana | reverse complement strand
GGTGTAATCTGGCTTGTGTGTAAATCTGTGGTTCGATCCGGTTTGGTTACTGGTTAGTGACGATCCATTCTTGGGCCGGAGGTCGGGGACCGGGAGCCGGGAATTGGGGTGTCAGAATTATAAATATGGAGATAGAGACCTAAATGTGAATGCTCTTATGTTAATTGTTTCATCATGTGTTATCACTGCTTTCATCCCTAAATGTTTAAGATTTCGGGAGGGATAGGGGCCCCTATTCTTTTCTTGGAAATTACTTATTTTCAGGCTAACAACATTAAAAATATTATGCATTTTTTCTCTATCGACTCTAGCTAGTTAACATTGCTAGTTTGTTTATGTTAGATGCTTTGTTTATGTTAGATAGAGGGTATTTTAGTTCATTGTTTATGTTAAATTGTGCAAATCTGAAGAACTTACAAAAAGTAGGGTTTTTGATGGACTGGGTTTGGACGCTGAAAGCAGTCATCAACGCCACCACACATATATGCAAATCAAAGTGTTTTGCAACATGTGCATAGAAGTGACCCACATCCACAACAATGGCTACAAATGTGTATTTTTATTAGATCGACGATGAAAGAGATAGAAAGCGAAGGGGGCTGGTTCAAGAGACAAGTGTTGTATGAAAAAACGTTATTTTGATCTCATAACTTAATTGGAAATTAGAAAATAGCAATTTTAAAACATCGATAAATATAAAAATGATAATTTTAACGGTAAAACTATATATAGGCATGAACTAAAAAAGACACTTGGCATATAAAAGACATTTAAATAACCCATGATCAAAACCATTACTTGACACATGGCTAGACCCATTTCCCACCCATGATCTAAACCATGACTCAAAACATAACCGACTCTTTGACCCAAATAATGACTCGAAGCATGACCTGACCCATGATCAAAACCATGACCTAACCCATGACTCAAACCATAAACCGAACATGAAACGATCCTCGTCCCAAACCATGACTTAACACATGACCCAGCCCATGAACCAATCGATGAGTTGAACATATAACTCGACTCATGAACAAACCATGGCCCAAACCAAGAGTCGACACACGACCCACTACCTAAACCATGACCCAACCCATAACCCAAACCATGATCTAATCTACACCCCGACCCGTGATCCAAACAATAACCAGATTTATAACCTGGCCCATGAGTTAACACACAACCTAACCCATGAGTTGAACACACAAATCGACCATAAACAGACCCATGACTTGAACCATGAGTCGACACATGACCCAGACCAAACAAAACAATAGAATAATAATGATATATTTTTTCTCCCATTCCATTAAGTCATTCAATTCATTCAGATTCATTACCTAATATCAACATATCTTTAAGGACATTAACCAAACTAATGTTTAACAACTAATCATAAATACTTATTCAAGAAATAAAAATCAAACCTTCAATTAATAAGAAAAAAAAGTCTCCTTTTAAAAGCTTTAAAGCCTTTTATTACGATAATTTACTCTAGAGTCTAGTCTAGAATTTCAAAGCAAATGCAAAACCAATCAAAGCCCAAAAGGTGAGTCTGAAATTCAAGCATGACTGGGCTTTAAGTGTGATACTTTCATGGGCCGCATTCTCCTTCACTTCATAGTTCACCAGTTCCTGTATAATTTAGGGTTTGCAATTTACTCATCGTCTCATCGATGCTCTATATAACCTATTACCTGCAAACAATCAATCAAACTTATATACTGTTCTTCAAAATTTTTAATCAATCTTGTGTCTTTAATTCTTTTAGTTTCTAATTCCAATTCGATTTTGCAATTCGAATTTTCCGATGAGGAAGAATTCCCCAATAAAGATAGGAAGTGCCGTATGACACTTTAAACCGCAGCGGATCACGGCGGCGCTCCGTCCCATCCACCAATTAGCTGGTTCTCCGATCATTAACACGATCATCGAGCTTGATTTTTTGGTCGGGATTGCAGATCTGCCTCTTCCACTGTGTGTGTGTGATTTGGAACGGGTCTCTGAGGTTTCTTCTGTTTCTCTTTCAATCGAAATTTTATACGATATGTTTTGAATTAGGTTCGATGCCACGTCTCCGGTAGCCGGAATTGCTTTGACCGGAGATGCTATGATTGAACCGATAACAAGCTTTTGTGCGTTTCGCATTTTATAGGAACCTGTGAACCGATAAATTTCCGTTCATTCACAGAGCCGTTGTTTGCGATTACAATTTTGTTTCTAGCTAACAATTTTTTTAATTGTTTTAGTTAACAAAGTTTATAAAGTTGGTGCTATTGAGGAATTAGTTATTAAAATGTTGGAATTACCGACTGATTTTACATTGATGACACATCATCGACCATCTGAAGCATATGATTTTCTAAATTTGTGTTTTTGAGTTTCTTTCTTTGAACGTTTGTTGATGCATTTGAAGTGTTGTAATTGGGTCATTTCATTACTTTAAACAGAGAAATCACGATTGAAGATGTTTGTTTCCAGTTTAATTGGATGACTGATGTTAATGGACCGTGTTCTTCTGTTTAAGGTGATGGTTTGAATCACCTTTTTTAATTGATCAAGTGGTCTCGTTTATGGCTTTTACATCACTAGTTGATGCTGTTTGCGGAAGATGAATTCTGCTGCGTTTGAAATATTTGGAAAGATGATTTTTGTAGTTATTCACCAGGTCACCTATCCTTATACAGTGACCCGCTTTTATGGATTTTTAGATCTTTATCCAACATTAATGCTCTACTCCTAGCTTATAATTAAGCTTATATCATGAATTATATTGTGAGATGATCTAATAGTCTAACTCATGACATAAGTTTAACTAAGATAATGAGACGAGTATTCATGTTGGGTAAAAGATATTTAAAAGGGCTACTATTAAGGGTGTGTATGAGTATATTTTTTGCTAAACCCAAAATTGAAATTTTGGTTTTTGTATTTTTAAGCCCGTTTGGGTTTTGTTATTTTGGTTTTAGGTTTTCGATTTTTGTTTGGTTTTTGAACTTGTGTTGCCTTGTTGGGTTTGAAATTATTTTATAACTAAATAAATAAAAAAAGTCAAAAGTTATTCTACTTATAAAAAGATATTTGTTTGATGTTTATTTCATTTTTCAATATGAGATTAAAGCAAAAGGGACTAATCAAAAGTTACATTTTATTTTTAATTTTAGTCAATCGTAATCCAAACTATTGGTTTTTTTTGGAAAAGTTATTCCGAACTTGTTGGTTTTATTTGCGTTTGGTTATTTCGGTTTGAATATTTTGTTTGTATAGTTTCAGTTTGGTTTTTTTGGTTTCGGTTTTTGTACTTGTTGTGGTGAGTTTGAAATTATTTTAAAATTAAATAAACATTTAGATAGATAAAAAAGCTTAAAAGTTTATTTGATGAAGTAAAGATAAGATTCTTCTATTTATAAAAAGATATTGTTTAATGTTTATTTCATTTTTCAATGTGGAATTAAAGTGAAGGCTACTAATCAGGAATTTACATTTTTTTAAATTTTAGTCTAACCTAATCCAAATTGATGGTTTTATTTTGGGTTTGAATATTTTGTTTGCATAATTTTAGTTTGTTTTTTTGGTTTTGGTTTCGTATTTTTTTTCGTTTTCGATTGTTTTTAGGTTTTTGTTTGGTTAGTATTTTTTGGTTTTGGGTCGGTGTTTTCAACATGATAAAATGAATCAGTGCCTAAGAAGAAGACTTAATATTGACAATATTAAAGCCAATATAGTAATTGACCTGGATGCTAATCTTGTTATCTTAATCAGTGCTTATAAACTGAATCTTTTGTCTGGATTTTTGATTAGACTGAGTAACTCGTGTAATTGCTAAAAAAATCTTTACTCTCCTTATTACAAATGGCTTGCAGACCAACCGGTTATGGTTATAGACTTATAGAAATTGCTAAATAACCGACTTTACACACCTCTAATTAGACATAGACAACACAAATATTTTCATTAGTGTGGAGTTGATGATTGTAATTCAGATAATCAAATATGATGACTGATTAGTGGTAATCAAATTGATGTCGAACACCACTACCATTGTGCAAGAATGAACTGCATCTATCAGTCCCTATTCCTCTTCAACTTGAGAGATAGTGTGTTCATGTATTTTTGGTTAATCTTTTTTATTGGTGGGTAAGGCTTGATTACAACTCCCTTCCTTAATACAAGGTATTAGTAAGTTTATTCTTGACTACAATGTGCGCTAACTAAGGAAGCAAGACTCCGTCATGCTCACGAACAACTTAGAAATGTTATTGAGTACGCACATAGTGTTTGAAGATTTTCAATTACAAAGCAAACGTCTCCCTTTTTCTTTATCTATTACAAAATACATAGTGTTTGTTTTTTTGTCGTCTTTAGTCTTTTAAGGAGATGCCATTCCCATGATCAATTATTTATCGACTACACTTAGATCACATAATATTCTGCAACACTGGGTGGAGAAAGTGATGAGTGGTCTGTCCACAACTTAAAAATGGGTTCACAAGACTATGAGTATGATTGACTAGTTTGCATGACTAGAAAACTACTCAATTAATTCTGAATAACCAAAATTAAAGTTGTACGCAAAGTTTTGATTTCTATTTGAATTTAGTATGAATCCATGGATTTTGAAGGATTTATTTGTAGTTTAGATTTTCTATAAACTTTCGTATTTTTCTTTAATAATTATTCATCATCTAGTATAATTATTTTGAGCTCTAGCCAACAAGTACATTTCATTAGACACAAAATAGTAGTAGACTGTCCATTCCGCAGAGTGGTTTGGGTGCACAACCAACCATCACTGATGCTTTAGCACTTAACCGTCTCATAGTATCTAACACAATCAAATCTTTTCCAGGCTGGTTTACGCAGATGTTGTCAAACATCCCTAAGTTATCTATCCATGTGTACTTACCCTTTTTTTATGAGACCGTATATAATTATGTATAACATCAAAGATAGGATATGGTCTTATCACATAAAAAATTCATACCATCAACTTTAAATCTTTAAATACAAATTTATATGTAGCATTAAAAACATGAAAATAACAGATAAACAAATATATTAGAAGTAATAAAGTTCTTTGGCACTACAAGAACTGGTTTGGAGTTTGGACGAAGCAAAAGAAGGAAAAAAATTACGAAAAGTGAGCATTGCTTATAATATGGTTATGGACTATGGTATCTAATAAAAGCGGCTCAATCATTTTGGAAGAAAGCAAACCAAAGTTTTGGGTTTGCTTCCGTTTTATCATGTCAGTTATTTTAAGTGCATAGGATCTCGTATGGTAGTTATCGGTAGTCGAACGATGTAGCCAAGGTCGATTCATCAACTCCAATGAGATTGTACCCCCAGATAAGCAGGAACCGTATGCTATCCGTAAACCATCGACCTTCGTTTTATCATGTTATTTGATAACCTAATTCAAATTCGAAGTGGTGCATAAAAATATCTACCCACTGCCTACGGTTTTTTTTTTAGTTTCACCCATGCTGCTTTTTTGTTTTAGCCCATGTAACCGAGCGAAAATTAACTTCTAACAGTTAAATAACAATATCAAATTATCATAGGTATCATTGGGACTCCCGAAGATGGTTGCTATTCGTTTTCACAATGACATTTGTAATTTATAATTATCTTTAGTAGCATTTTTTAGTCTTTAATAGATCATATTAGGAGTATGTTAATTGGTGTGTGTTTGACGTTCATAAAAAGTAATTAGCATTTTTTAGTCTTTAATATGATCATCTCCGAGGCTGCCACGCAGACACGTGTCATTGCGTGGAGTTTCGCGACTAATTATTTGAAATTGTGTTTCTCGTTTTGTTTAAACTCCGTTTTACGAGCGGTTTTTGAGTACGTGCACAATCTTCCATTTCATATCCAACCCTATTGGTTTCACCTCCTGGAGAGGTTTGGAGATTTCAGATATATGAAACGTTGCATCGTTTTACATGTAACTTTCATACCGTTGCTTGTATTGAACTTTTGTATACACTTAAATGATTCGAAATACGTATTAGAAAATGAAAATGTTTATTTCATAAAAATACTGAATTACAATGGCATATTTCCGAGATTACATATACTTAAGGGCGGAATTTTATCGGATTGACTGCCGGAAAAAAGGCTAGTTGTTATACACTATATTTTAATTACGTTATGTTATAAATATTGTCTAATATGCGGGTGTAGTTGGTAGTCCGAAATTGCGAATTTATGTATTTTTAAAAATACGTTACACTATGTAATCACTACGTACAATTAAAAAAAAAAAAAAATACGTTCCATATGTGATATACGGTTTTAAATTCTTTGTATCGTAATTTGAAAGAAATAATAGGTCCACTATAATAATAATACGTAGAGTTATACGTACTATTTGTTTTTTAATTTCTATTAACATACCCCTCGACATTCAAAGGTTAAAACAAAGTCGGATCATCATTCAAAGGTTAAGCCGATTGCACCGTGACATTGAAGGAGACTTAAGAATCTTTGAATAATATGATTTCACATTAATATTACAGCAATTGACAGCATAATTACTTAAACTTAATAAAATCATTGCAAATTAACGTAATAAAAAATCTTGCATTCGAAATCTCTAACAACGTCCATGATGATAAATGGAAAAAAGATTGGACAATGGATTCAATCTCATTGATTATAATGTCTATGAAAATGTAATTGGATACTTAAAACTGTACAAGAAATTAAGTAAAGGATTAAGATAATAGAACGTAACAGTATGCATGAAATACGCATCTCTAATTCTACGTTTCTGTTTTGAAATACATGCGGTATTATTATGATGAAAATGTCCTTTCAGGTTTGAATCGAATTTGCTAGATATCAGTACAACGTTTCTTCTTACGCTTCTCACAAAATCAATTGATTGTATTGTAACCATAGTTTGAATGTTATTATAACAAACTACTTGTTCTTGCAAAGTCTACAATGCTATTAAAATCTGAAGTGCCTTGAATTGTGTATGAATCGTCATCAAATGCAGGCCCAGCCCAAGGGTGGGGCGAAGTGGGCCGTTGCCCCGGGTCCGATATTTTGGGGGGCCCAAAATTAAAAAAAAAATCTCATTATAATAAAATTTTCTAGTTACATTCAACAAAATATCATGTATCATGGTGGTTAAGATATTTTATTTAATACTAAGAGGTTACAGGTTCAATACTCATCCCCTACATCTCATTTAAAATTTTGATTACTCATCATTTTACTTATTTAATTCATCTTTTAATAAAAATTAAAAAAAATCCTTAAAAATATAAAAAAATCTTGAAAAAACATATTTATGCTGTTAATTTTCACATATTTTCAAAAAATAGTTCACATATATTGAGTAATTAATCTATTTAATTAGTTTATAATAAATTAAAATACTTAATAATTAGCAAAAAAAAAATAAGAAAGCTTTGAAGTATTTGTCTGATTTATATAGATAAATTATTTTACAATTCTTATAAAGAGGAGATGTTAGATAGGGTTTTAAGTTTTGTGAAAAAAAAAGAGAGTTTTGAGTATTTTTTTTTTAAAATGCAGCTATAGATTTTCGATCTTGCAACCTCATGAAAGCTTAACTGCAGATCATCAACGAAGCTACGAAGGTTGTTTGATCATTCAAATTTGCTATTTTTATTGTTATAACTTTAATCATTGTTTTTAAAAATAAGTTTTTTTTAATTGATAAATAATTCGGGCATTTGTGCATTTTTTTTCCTTTTCGTCCCGGACACTTGAATTCTCAGGACCGGCCCTGATCAATTGTTACTTTTTCTTAACGGCTATCAAATGTTACTTGCATAATGAAAGGAACTTTTCAAATTTACCTTGTTTAAAAGATGTTAAATTAAACTTAATACAATTAATAAATGTTGCACGATTCATAATCATGCTGTTACAGTGTTACCTATGGTTAAGAATATACTTAAAATGCGTATTATAACATGATACATTTAGAGAGTACGTAAATATAAATTTAATACCTTGATACCTTTTTTTTCTTTTTTTTACATAACAATTCATTTCCTATGTATCATCGACGAATAAGATATTGGTTTTTTCTTTTCTCATTTTTTTAGATCCATTTTATGACTTATGAATGTTTCTTTGAATCATCGAACGTTACCACATTCAAAATAGTGAAGGATTAGCAATTATGTTAAATTGTTTTAACGTAATTTCTTAATTTTCTCAATAAATAATTATAACGTGCAAGGAAATGATCACCGTTTCCTTCTTCTCCGTCGTGGAGATAGAAAAAAGAAAACAAAATTATAGAGAGAGAAACCAACAACACGTTACGTTGTAGACGAGAGAGAAACAGAGATCGGAAAATCAAGAAATCTTGAAAAACATCAGACACCGGTAAATCAACTCCCTTGAAATTATTTTCCGATCATTATTCTGTACAAATCAAAGAATATTTCAAATTACCATCTCCGATCGCCTCCGATCCGCCGGAAAATCATCTTCATGCGACGAGGATCCAGAGCTAAACTCCCCTCCGCCGGAGTCGCCGTGCCGGTGACGGTGGCTTCGCCGCAAGACAACCACGAGCCCCGATACCGCGGGGTGCGAAAGCGACCATGGGGTCGGTACGCCGCCGAGATACGAGATCCGAACAAGAAATCGAGGGTTTGGTTAGGCACCTTCGACACCGCAGACGCCGCCGCACGCGCCTACGACGCCGCTGCACGCGCCCTCGCCGGCGTTAAAGCCAAAACCAATTTCCCCCTTCTGCCTGTGCCGTTTCACGAAACCACCGATCATGAAACCCTAACTCAGCCGCGGCCGACGACGAGCAGCCTGAGTAGCACCGTCGAGTCGGCGAGCTGGTCCCGTCGGTCAACTCCGGCGACTCTTAAACCTGTAATTCCGCAGGTCCTGACTTCCGATGACGCCGATTGCCGGAGCAACTGCGATTCATCATCGACGGTTGTTGATGATGTTATCTCCGGCGAAGTTGCATCGCCGGTTCACAAACCCTTGATGTTTGATCTCAATCTCCCTCCAGATGAAATCGAATTCTGCTCAAACGATGATCCGATGACCACACTCTGCTTATGAATCATTGAATCTCCGGTGAAGTTTCTTAAAGATAATCCATTTGCTTGAATTGATTGTGATGATGAAATTTGTAGATTAGTGTATTTTGTGAGATTTATAAGCTCTTGATTTTGATTATGCTTCTTTAAACTCATTGTCTTGAATTTTAGCATGAATTTGTATCAATGATTTTAAGGAGAATGATCAAAAGAAATGGATGATTCATCTTCTTCATTGGCTAAATTTTTAGGTTCTTGATTTCTTTGAATACTTCTTCACATTATGATCTGAAATTCGTCAAAACTGGAATGGATACTTGAGAATTGAGATTATAATTAAAATTGATAATCCAAATCATTACAATTAAATACTCAAAACCAAAAACCTAAAATCTTTTTTGTTTATCTTGTTATCCCGCGAAATCCAGTAAGATCAAGTAAATAACAGCCATAAGAGAATTGTTACTAGAAAAGGTTATGAAACCAAACATAACATTTTCAAATAAACGTTAACGTTTTTAAATAAAAGTTAACGTTTTTAAGCAAAAGTTAACGTTTTTTAACAAACGTTAATGTTTATAAATAAAAGTTAACGTTTTTAAACAAACGTTAATACCTTACTAACGAGTGAGATCGAATAAATGCAACTTATGCTATATTGGTTGTCTTCAAAAGGTTTAATAACATGAAACTAGTGAAAGCTGGATTCAAACATGAAAATTTATTATTACACATTTCTCATATCAAAAAAGAAAAAGTTCTTAATTAATCTAAGTATTTTGGTTTGGGTATGTTTATTTAATGTGTTTTTATACATTGCTTGCAGATTAAGAATATTATATGATCTTGAAAGTAATGAAATGAAAATGCTGTTTAATAACATTAAATTATACAGCAGTTTTTACACCTAAACTGAAAAATCACAGCAAATTATTCGAATAATCTTATACAAAGTTATCTTTTATCATTTTCACCAAAGATGACATAAAGGATGAATTGGATAACATGTCAAAATTGGTGCGGATGGAATGACATTTTGAGCCGTTTAGCTATACTTTTGACAATCTACTTATTTTTTACCCATTATCGATACATATAACACCGGAATCAATTTTTGTTCGTATTTTTACATGTTTAACCCGTTATCGGACTATGTGGTATACCGGGCTGTAATGGGGGCTGCAGTGGCTGCCACGCAGGAGAGAGAATATGTAAAGTAGATGAGTAAAATGGTGGAAATGCATGGGCTGTAGTGGGGGCTTTAGTGATGATTGATTATTCATTTTTTTTATAATTTCATTTTATAAAAAAAGTCACATTATTTAAAATAAAAAACATTATT
>WOUH02000028.1:9709502-9721490 GCA_009936405.2 Stevia rebaudiana | reverse complement strand
AGTATACGTTGATAATACGTATAATAGTACGTATAAGTGAGTCGGAATACTGACCCGAAATTCGCGGATGTTACAACAAGTTTGAAGGTGGGACTAACAGTGGCCAACCCATCAAAGAATGTATTATTAAAATCTAATTTTCCTATTTAAATATATGAAAAAGCAAAACAAAAACTGATTATATCCTTCTAAAAACCGCAAATATGAATTTAAGTGATCTTAATATATATATTGTCATCATACTACATATGCATAGTATGTCATGCTGCATATATGTATTATCAATCGCGAGGCGATTTTATTTAAATTTTAATGCAACTTCATCGTAATCGTATTAAAGATGAAAAAAAATAATAACTGTGATTTTTATTTGCATTTAAAAAATTATAACGTATAAAAAATAAACTTAAATATGGCTTTTAGCTTGTTACACATGGAACTCGTACCCAAATGAACTTTCCCCTCTAGTTAACTTATTAGCAAATCTTTAATAGGTTATAAATTAATCTTACACTTCATATTTCACAAGGAACCAAACATTGACATAACATATCGTGATTAGTCTATATTATGCAAATCAAGTTCTATCATTAATTGCATAGAGATTGGCCCTATGAGTATTAACTAGATTCAAGAAATTCGGCCCGAAAATGAAAATACGTTATGGAAACCGAAGAGAGGAAGGTAAGCCTCTACTGATTCCTGTTGGTAAGTAATGTTATTATGTAAGTCGGGCATCAGGTTGGGACTAATGATTCTTGTGTGCATGTTTTGGCTCTATAAGGTGAACGTGACACATCAAAATAAGCTTGGAACGTAGAGTGTCAAAATAATTGGATGACAACCATTTAGCCTGACCATTAGCTAGCTGAACTGTAGTAGGTACATAACAAATTTTGAAAGACTAATCCAGAACCATAATCCATATAATGCAAATCAATCTTAAGATGTTTTATGTTCTAATGATACATCGAATTTACTACTAAGCATATGGCACCAATGTTGTCACATCAAAGACCATAGAGTACATGAACAATGTAAGGAATGTGTAGCTCTTATTAAATAAATGTTATCCGTCGAATGGCACCATCTGTATGAGAAACTGCACAATAATCAACCATACGTACCGAACCGAGCAACAATTTAGAACTTCGATTATCAAGACAACGTGTTCAATCAGCATCAAAATAAGCTTGTATAGCCAAGCTAGTCGATCGACAGATAATCAAGCCATGACAAGCTGGCACTCTAAAGATACAATACACTGCAATTAACAGCAACCTAGTAAAGATCGGTTGGTTTGGTTTATGTAAGAACCAAGAAACCGTACTGACAACATAGGTTGTTTAGATCTTGTTAAGACAAGATACTATAAATTTTTTATAGTGCTCGGATACAAAAGATTGGGATCGGGTTGGGTAAATTACTCAAATAAACACAAAGATTTTTGTTAACTACTTCAATACTGATGAAAACACTATTGAAGGATCTCACAAGAACTCTTAAAGATTTAGCAAGTACTACTTGAGAACACGATAATTTAAACAAGTTTTAAGCATATTTCTCTCAAGTTCTAAGTGTAAGTGTACATGTGTATCAATAAAGATTACAAGTGAGGGTGTTTATACTTAAAGCTACATATGTATGCTTGCAGACATTACACGTACAATGGACTTAATATAGAAATGAAAACAAACATTATCTAGTATCTATTATAGTGCGACACTCATGCTACATTGATTACAAGTCAAGAATCTAACATACAAAAGTTGACATGTAAATACAAGCATTATTACTGTTAAACAACATCAAGTATTATGTTGAGGAAGTTTTAATGTTGTGTCATCAATGCAGTAAGAACAATCACACGAATGTATTGTTTGTCACCAACACAAGTGAAGTCAACTGTTCAGACGTACTACAAAAGAACATTCTTCATGAGCAACAGAAATTTGTCGGTATTGAGTGCAGTTTGTTGCCAGTGTTGTACATTGGTAGTGTATGTTGTTCTTTGGCATGACTTTGAGGTGTTAAATAATAGTCTTTAGACTGCCAATAGACTATTCCTCTGGCAGAACTTTAGGAACTAGTCTTCGGTAGTACTTTAGCTTATATTGACTATGTCTTTGCCCTTTGGTAGCTTTGGACTTATTGGATAGAAACCAAGTAAACCAGATTAGTATTATAGAGCACCAGTCTTATTTGATCTTGCAAAAAGAGGAGCATCCAAAGGAACACCTATAAGATGAGAAAGTTGTCATCTAGAAGCAACATGAGTGGGTAAAGGCCAACCCTCAACAAGACCAATACATTGTAATAAATAATGTAAATACTATTTGTAGGAAAGGTGTAAGGTAGCATACACACGCAAGAAGTAAGAAAGCATGCCCAAATCTTCGAGTACAAACTGAGAGTGTAAGCACCCGTTAAAACATCAACAAATACAAAGGAACTCCAAGTAATGATGATGTCGTCCACAACTCCACATAGACTAGAACATATCAAGTAGTGAAATCTTTGTTCTAAACAAATAGAGATGTATTTGAAATACACTTAGGCGGTGTTTGTTAAAAAAAATGTTTGCGTGGGGTCTTACGTCTAATCTACGCACACCACGCGTAGACATTGCAATCTGCAGATTGTTTGTTTTTCGAAGAAGTTTCATTAA
Source organism: Stevia rebaudiana (assembly GCA_009936405.2). Lineage (NCBI taxonomy): Eukaryota > Viridiplantae > Streptophyta > Magnoliopsida > Asterales > Asteraceae > Stevia > Stevia rebaudiana. The sequence continues at coordinate 9,718,822 of WOUH02000028.1, read as the reverse complement.
AAAATGTTTGCGCGAAATCTTCTTGTTCAAGACTTGGCTCAGCCACGTCGAAGGTCTGCAAAGAGTTAAACACAACCACCCACCACCACCACCACCACCCATCATCCGCCACCACCACAGTCCACCACCATCGTCCATCACCATTGTCCACCACCCACCACCATCGTCCACCACCAACGTCCACAACCACCCACCGCTTACCACCACCACCACTGTCCACTACCATGCACCCACCGTCGACCACCACCACTACCGTCGACCACCACCTGCTATTTACCACCACTGTCCACCACCATCACCACCATCTATCACCACCACCGTCCACCACCACCACTCACTGTTTATTACCACCCACCATTTACCACCACCGTCTACCATCAGCACTGTTCATACATCACTACCAATTTATTTTAGCAATCTACAGACTTTATAAAAAACTGTCTTTTTCTTGAATATTGCAGAGGTTTGGTCCACCTCTTAAAAAACAAACAGCACCTTATTGAAGCAACGAGTAAGAAGAGCACAAGATAGCTTGCAAAACCACATGTGAGGAGGTGCCTACTTAAGACCATACAAGGCCTTATCCAACAGACAAACATGACTTGGAATGGTAGAGTGAATTGAATAAAACATGTAGGTTGTTACTTGTATACAGTATCGGACAAATCACCACAAAGAAACGCATTTATGAAATCAACGTATCTAATATGTCATCCATAAGAAAATGCAACATATGAAACAAGTTAGATAGTAGTGGGTTTAACACAAAGCTAATTGTCCAAGTGTAATCAATACTCTCAATCTTGATTATAGCCATTAAAAGTTTGGCTTTATACTAACTAAAACCAACAAAGTGTTTTACTATGATTATGTAGGAGTTTATAAGCATTATCAAACACATGTTTTTTATTATATATTAACATAAACAAATAAATTGGAGTCCTCCAATTCATATGCAATATTCCATCACCTACTTATGTACATCTACATAAATTATAAATACATATCCAAGTAGTCTACATTTCTGCATCAACAATTTTCCCTAAGAATTCTGCATCTAGCTGCCGGTTGATTACCAAGATCACATGGTGGATTGATTTTTTGCGCCTAAACAAACCCGAGGGACATTTTCACCTGTGACTTTAGGCTTGACGTTAGAACACTCAGAGCTGACCGGTCCTCCTCCTCCGGGACCATGAAATTTTAGGTTGATATTAGCCACCTCCACGTTATCGCACGGTGACTCCGGGCTGCAAGCAAGCTTCATTGCGACCTTTGTTGTAGATGTTCCCCTGATATTCCTAAAGGACACATTTGATAACTTCACTTTTGAAGGAATACCTTTCTGGGAGACACACAAATTAAATTCAGATATATATATATATATATAAACAGTAGTACTAACTTAAATGTAAAGGAATGTATATATATATAAAGGGTGTTTTAGTTTACTATAACGATAAAATGTTTTGAGTTTAACTTTATGCACTTATATAAAATGTTCTGAATAATTAGTATTTTTTAAAAATAGCGTAATATTGGATTTTAATAAATCAAATTATTATTTAATGGCCGATAATTATTCATACCGACAATTGACCAATAACAATTCTAATTTTCACTTTTATTGCTAAGGACAAATCTACTGGATAACATAATTATCATTGATTTACGTTTGATCAATGTACAATTGATTTATACTCAATTTCTCTAACATGGAAGGTACATTTCACTCATAATGTTTCATCATTGCAAACGACTTAAATGAAGTGTATATCTATGATGATAATGTGAACAAGGTTACTCTTGGCAACAAGAGAAAAGCGGCACATATTGATTGTCAGTATAAACTATTATTAACCAATGTGTTAAGGTTATGATTATTTAAAATCATATCGCCTAAAAATAAAATAAAATAAAATAAATATATCCAAGCACCTAGCTCATATATAATTAATTATTATTATTATACCTTGCAAAGGTCATGTGGACAATATTCTTGATCGATCAATATCGGATTTCCCACTTTATTCATAATGATATCTTCAAAATGAATGTCACTAGCTACACCCGGGTGAGAAGCAGGCCAACTTTTGATTCTGACTCCGAAAGTAGTGCCAGTAATGGTGCAATTCTTGATCCAGATTCCTTCTATGGGTTCTTCATTCGGGTATTTACCCAAGCTTCCGATACTGATTCCATGACCCGGTCCACATGTCACTTTTTCAATACGGACGTTCTTGCTTCCATCACCAAAAGATATGCAATCGTCACCGGTTTTTATGTTTGAGTTTGTTATGTTTAACCCCTTTAATCGCGCGATATGAATTCCATCGGTGTTGGTACTGTTTTCTGGGGCGTTGATTGTTACGTTTTCGAAATTGCTATTGTCACAACCCCATAAAGCTATGTGAAAATGTTTGCTGTTGGCAGATGTAAAATCTTTGAACAATGAATTCTTGACATGACTCAATCTCAGATTCTGTGAAAGGAACAACGGACAAAAGTTTTTCTTTTTAATTACTACTGGAAAACAATGGTGGTCTACTAATACTTCATTCTAGCAGCTAGGTTTAGGAAACTCGAAAAAATCCGATGTTCGAATCGTATCCGAAACCCGAAAAACCGATTCGAAATAAGATTCGGATCAATTCGAATCGAATCGGATTTCGAATTGCTAGAAACTTTTTTTTCGAATCAGATATTCGAATTCAATCCGTATAAACCCGGTTTATTCAGGTTGTTCGACTTGTTCGGATATAAATTTTTAGGTTTTTTGGTTTATTCGGATAAATTCGAATATGATTATACGATTTTATATTCGGATTCGGATTTGAATTCAAAATTTTCAAATTCGAATAATCCGATTCGAATAACCCGAACAACTCGAAATCCGACTTGATTAACACCCATTGCAAGGTTCAGTATAAGGAATTTTAGTTTTTTTTTTATTTTAAGATATGTACTTAATGATATTATTTGCATTTTGAAATGTATAAAACATGAAATTTCCTTTTAATCTTAAATATTTAACATCTACAAGATTTTAAAAAAAAAATAAAAAAAGAACACTTACGACTGGTATTTGGCATGTCAATTGGGAATCATGGCATTTAGTACTTTTCCATATTTGTTGACCTTGACCATCAAACGTACCACCAGTCATAGTAAACCTCTGAAGATTCTGAATGAGGATCCAACTGTCAGTTGTGAACTTTGCGAGCTCCGGTGGGGCCTTTATGGTGGCTCCGGTTGCCCGAATCTCAATCGGACCCTTGCAAGGACCCGACAATACCATAGAAAATGACATATATGTCCCTGGTGGAATCAACATCGAGCTTGGTGATGCAGATGCTCCTGCGCATGCTTCTTTCCATGCCTTCAATATTGCCTGAATTGCAAATTCATACAAATTAATAACATAAAAGCAACATCTATATATATATATATATGTTATTAAACACATGATATTAAAATGATATATGTGATTAATGATTACCGGACTATCATCGGTCTTTCCATCACCGACAGCACCTTTCGTTTTTATGTCAACTACAACAGCACGGTTTCTTGCACCCAATGCCATAACAAATAAACAGCACATTGTTCTTCGAATGTAACCATGTTTATACATTATTTTAAGTTTTTTTACTTGGTGTATATTTTAGGGATTGATTTCCACAGATGAAGAAGATGTTACAGATGATAAAGAACTCTTTATTGTAAGTTATGAAATGTAAATGGAGGTAGATGGTTTCATTAGGGAACTGATCTTTCACTATTTACCAAACATTTTTAGGCAGGTTTTTCATATTGTAAATTCGATCTCTATGGTTATAACTTTGAAGTTTTGTTATTTTTCTTATATTATGACAAATTAAGCATAATGAAAAATATTGAACTAACGTTTAGAATTTGTTCAAAAGTTTATATGCCAATTTAAAAAATAATAATAATGTGTAATCTGTTTGAAAGCTTAGATATGTGTCATATAATCATTGTGAGAAGGTTGCCAGCACCTTGATTCGGGGCCTATATGAAATGGTTAACAAATTAGTGTTTTTTTAACCATTTATTTGGAACCACGAAAGAGATCGATTTCTGTAACTTATATGCTTTGGTAGGTTTACCTAAAAATGACCTGACAATGCCAAACATCTAAAGTTCGTTTCTTCTCATTGGTTAATATAATTTGTAAACATAAAAAACTATGTACGAAAGTAATTAACATTGTATTATTTTGTCATAGAATAGGTTGCATATTTCTTGATATGTAACAATTGAGTTACACTTAATTAGTAATTGAATGATGTCGACACGCGTTGCTGCGTAGAATTAACAGGCTTGTTTCGCATTGGAGGTAAACCGATTTTCTAAAACCAAAGTGAAAACATAAACGGACATGCATATGGAGACATAACGATAAAATATAACATTAGTAGAAACAAAACCTTAATGGGGAACCGGAAAAAGCAAAAAAGGTCAAAAACCTTAGAGAAACACCAATAAGCCGAAAGTAAACAGAGATATAACGACAAAATATTAAAAATTGAAATAAAACAAACAAAAATATAAAACTTAAAAGTTAACCACTAGAAAAATTGCAATGATAATAGAAGATAGATAAATCTAAAATATTGTAAAAGACAGAGAAAAAAATAGAAAACGACAAAAAATGCAAATATCACATGGACAAATTAAACCATAGTGTTGTGTCAAGTTGATTTTTGTTTATATAGTAGTATATGTTGGTAATCATATTGTAATTCACATCAAATTGATACGAAATTTTAATGGATGTACAAACTGAAATTGATTATCTTGTTGAAATCAAACTTTGTTTGGCATCTTATTACAGGATCCATAAGCATAACTTATTATTTATTTCTTAATTCAATTTTTACGAATTATGTTATTTATTCATTGCTTATCCAAACTATCTCCACAATAAACCAGATAGGTTTATGGTTGGATAAAAAACACACTAATTATCAAACTATTGTAACAAGTTCGACCTATAAATGCTTAGCTTTTGGGTTTTGGGCCTATCAGCCCATTAAACATAACGGGTAATCCCGCTGATATGGGCCCATTTGCAGACGGGTCGCTTGTCAATCAAGTAAGACAACCCAAGAATTTAGATTCTCAACAGAATCATCAATCAACATGAAAGTTTATATATTTGTTACATAATTATATCTAATAATAATATCAGTACATCAGTAATCAGTTATACAACTACCAATGGGGTCTGAATTTCTGGTTAATCAACAGGGAAACCAAGATGCTTATTGATTAGTTTAGCAACCGGATTAGCATCACCTGGTACATACGGAACAATAATATCCAAATTAAGCGATTCGATGACCTCGCAGAGCGTTTGTGGGCAACCACAAAATAAATGTTTTCTTTCTGCTAATTCTTCAGCAAGCTCGCTTTGATGATTGTCCATTAAATCCTCGTTTACAACCACTATTAACGGTTTTGCCAACCTTAGTGTCTCAAATATGCTCCCTGAACCTGCCAGAAATAATTTTAAAATCAGTATTATTAATCTAACTAATAAACCTTTAATTTTGGGTTGGATATAAAGTATAATAAGGTTAATAGTTAATACCTGCATGACTTATAACTAGAGATGCTGATTTCAAATAGTCTGCAATGCTTGATGAGAAAGTAAAGTAATCTACAACCAGTAATCCATTTTCACCACTAGACTGCATTTTGAAAATGGAGTTTAATTATATTCAAAGTTGATTTAAATTTTAATCACATCAAAAAAATTGGATAAAAAACTTTATCTAATGATGATAACTGTAAATCAATTCAATTCAAGAATACCTTTTTAGGGATGTATGAACCACGTCCCATTTGAATGACAAGATGAGTGTATCCTTTTTTAGACAATGCGTCTTTGACTTTTTCGGAGTCAACTGTTCTAACAAGAGAATCAAAAGATGTTGTACCAACAGTCACAAAAACACTTCTTTTAGATTGAGAATTGATGTCCATCTTGTAAATAGGTTCCTTTCACTGGAAGTCAAAATTAAAAAAAAAAAAAAATTTTGATTAAATAAAAATAATGTGACTCGCTCTTCAGCAATTAAGAAGAGAAACCACAATGGCTCCATTGTAATTTGTAAAATTAAATTCCAATAGTAAGATTACAAATTAGCAATATTAAGTAGATAAAAAGAAGCTATCCTCATGTGTTAAAGTCGATGATTTTTCATCAAATGAGCATAAAAACTAAAAATTTCTATAACGTAGAAAAAGTTACAACAATGCAGCTCACTTGACGAAGACTAGTTTTTTTTTCTAATGAATAAATTAGCTATTGTATTCAAGTCTCATCAAATTATTCCTAATTGGATCTTAAATCATCAGCTGATGCAAGGATCTAAATTCATGGATTTGTAATTGGTAGCACCCAAACTCAGAAGGGCAAACAGGATCATAAACAACAACAATCCATATTATTAAATTCGTGTTCATCATGCAAAATTCTAAACATTTCAGCATATAATCGAACGAATTAAATTAAGATGTGATGGTTTTTATGCAAATATTCATAAAGACCAGACATGTATTCTGCAAGCAGAAACAAGTACCAATAAAACGAACAACATTTTCTCCGGCAGAGGTTGGCCGGAAACAACCGTCGGAAGAGGGATTGGTTGTGGTGGCGAATTGAGAAAGTTTTGGAAAGAGAATCGTTCAGAACTGTATTGGAGAAACAATCAAAAATTAAAACAAACCATCACAATCCCAATCGTTCAGAACTGCTTTGGGGAAAAAACCATTCGTTCAAATCAAAACAAACCCTAGATTCGTACGGTTCAACATTCTCACCAAAGCAAAATAGTAGGAAAAACAATAGATTAACCTGGTTTGGAGGAAGCAGTCGACGATTGAGTAGTCGGAGCAGGCGAAGATGGAGGCTCCGATGGACCAGTCGACGATGGAGTAATAGTCGACGATGAGAGATGTCGTGGATTAACAGGAGGACTAATCTGGTAATTTATGGAATTTAGGATGGGTAATTTGGGTTTTTCATACAAAATGAGGATATATATAATTGTGTTTTAGAATTAGGGATATATGTTATTAGCATGTTTAAAAAGGGTATATATGATAATATTCCTTAAATAAAATATAATTACTTTGATAAATATTCTCTACCGAATTTTATGTAACAAAGATGGCCTGAAGTCGTATTTACAGATTATTTGTGTCTAAGGGATCATGGTATCTGATTTGTTGGATTCGTGTTCATCTTCTTAATTTACACTGTCAGACAGCAAAGTCCAGTAGTAAAATTATATTTAACGATATTCAAATTTTAAACATCAGTCATCTATAACAAGGGCGTAATTGTGTATATGTGTTTCATGTAAGCAATAAACCAAAACTAGAATCATTACCTTAGATCAAGATCTAGATGGATTTCGGTGAGATTCGATCTAGTGTGTTCTGCAATAATTAACAATTAAGCAGTTAACCATTAGCAATTAACCATTAGCAGATAAAAACTAACAGTAACATATTTAGATTTAACAAAAAATCTCGAAGATTGAAGATTAACAAAGATTGAAAGATTAAAAATTACCAGTGACCAGTGAAGAAATCGAATCAACAAATGGTGCCTGAAATCGGATTATCGGTATGGCTGAACCTGAAATCGTATCAACAAGCTTCCAAGCAATACTGTGAAATCCCTAAATCTACAATAACTAGGTTCCAGCAGGGATGATCGAATTCTGTTAGGTACGACTATTTCTTACCGAAATATGACTTTTTTGTTTCCGGAGCTGACTCTGAGGCATCAAGGGGCCGCCGGGAAGACGACGGCGAAGAGGAATATTACCTTATGTTTTCCTTTTTGTCCCTTTATCATCTAAAGTTTTTAGTTTTATAAAATAACAATTCAACTTTGCAAATTTGTCAGCATAGGCATTTAATTTCTTTTATTTCAAATATAACCTATTAAATTCTAATTTAGCATTTAAGGGGTACAACAGAGTTTGAAAATTATGTTATACGATAACACACAATTAGCAATGTTGTGGAACTTGGAGTTTTTAATCAGCAATTACACCTCCTCTGGTTTTCATTCTTAGGTTTTCAAAAAACATAACCACCACCACCCTTACTGTTTAGCCACCCCTCTCGATGGATATCTTTGGTTCCTAGTGGTTTTGGTGTTTTGATTTCTTTGTTCTCGGGTGTTTTTGCTAGTTCCCCGCTAGCTATATGAATATATTTTCATTGTTGTTGTTCAAAAAAAATATATATATATTTTCATTGTTGTTGTTCAAAAAAAAAAAAAAAGTTTTTAAAGATATGTTAAAATGGTATTTTAACATCCTTAGATTTCTACAATATCAAATTTACTCTTTCGTTCCTTAATTAAAAAACATATATCTTAACCCGTTTTGTTTTTGTGTATGTGTCGATATATATTTGAGTTCATCTAAGTTTCAACGTAAACGTTTTTAGGATACAAGTCAGGTAAGGTATATCCATATAAAGAAGTTTCTGTGCTTATTTTAAACGTTTTAAGAAAAAGTCGAGTCAACTATAAATATGTTTGGTGCTTATGTTGTGTTTGTTTTCGGTTGGTATACATTTCGACCTAAATTTTGTTAGAACAAAACGAGTCAAATACAATCCGCTTCAAGTAGTATAAATTTGAGTTAATATACGTTGAACCCCGCTACAACGCGCAAAAGTCAAAATTACTAGTATAGCACAATTAGCAATTAGCAATTAGCAATGTGGGTGACTAATTATTACGTTCTAAAACTTGATATTTCCATGAACGTATGTTTTTAGAGACTTGATTGACCACACATTCACGAATGTATACCTGATGCGCTAATGCTCAATGGAACGACGGATTAGGCATCCAACTTCATAATAATTTACATAGCTAACGTTCATGTAACACAATAAAAGATACAATGCACCACTTCATTGCTAGTAAACTAAATAATACATACTTGTATTCATACCAAAATACTAGTTATGATACAACCAAATACACTAACTAATACAAGATCTCTAGTTAGAAAGAGATCATGCTAGTACATTCAAATCTATTAAACAAATGCAAGAAACCATACCTCAATCTTTGACTTCTCTTTACTTAACCCACTCAACTTCACCCCCACTCCACACACCACACCACATCACCTTTCCTCTCCTTCCCTTATCTCTCCCTTCCCCCCTCTTTCTTTCGGTCGAAGCCCCTCACCACCCTCCCTTGGTGGTTTTGTTCTTCAATCTTCATCAAACACCACCCTAAAACCTTCCTTTGA
>WOUH02000028.1:9692966-9703649 GCA_009936405.2 Stevia rebaudiana | reverse complement strand
GCTGTGGGATTTGAACCCACGCCCTTTCGGACCAGAGCCTAAATCTGGCGCCTTAGACCACTCGGCCAAACTGTCAACTTGGTTTTAATATAGATATTTAGAATCAAGATATTTACGTTTAAAAGAATATGTACTGATTTAAAATAATATGTATAGTTTATGCTTTATAGTTTCAAACATGTGCAGCTTATGTGATATTTTTATTTTTGTTAAACATTATTAGATATGTTATAAGGTTTGTAATCATCTGTTGAAACGAAGATCTTAGCATTGTAGAAATTGCTAAACAAAAATAATTCGGATCTAAACATAATATTATGGGGCAATTACATATATCCTTCTATAAATTTCATTAATTACGTATATACCCAATATAAAATTTTAATTACATATCCCCTTACAAACATAAAAAACTCACATATCTACCCATTTTTAAGGGGATATATATAATTTAAGTTTTTAGACTATAACATGTATTGGGGAAATATATAATTAGGTTTCAAAATAAGGGATATATGTAATTCTCCCTGATATTAACTGCATTTTCGGCTGATTATAAATTGCAATAAATCCAGATGGTAAAGATAAATGGGGATATACCTGAATGTGGATTAAGAAACACTGCAGACTACAATCATACATGGGATAATTGGTTTCCACTAAAAGTTCATTATTTAAATGGATAGTTAAATCAGGCAGGCGTCAAGGGTGTCCTAACTGTTTTGAGGACTCAACGCGAACCAATAATATCCAAAGAACAATTTTGTTTTTTCCTTTCAACCTCTAGGTTGTGTTATATTGTTATTTTAAAATCACATGACTCATAAATCGGTTTTACATGATTAGTGCAAAATTTGTAGCAAAATACATTCAATTCAAGTCAGAAACTAAAACAAATTCAATGATTTAACTATTAAATAAGCTAATCACATATTCAATTAGTAGGTTAGAAGTTAGAACCCATGTATTACACAGACTGAATAAAAAAATATTAAATAATGAAATTGATGTAGATTAAGCAACCAAATGGCTAAAAAACAATTGATAATCCAAGGACTAGAAATAACTCAAAGTTCTTTAATAAAACTTAATTCAATTCCACTAATATGAAAACAATTCTAAACTTGATAAAACTATAATAAGATAAAGACTAAAATTCAAACAAATAAATAAAAACTATAAATAAAATAAAAAGAAAATATGATAATATAATTGATATTCCTGTATAAAAAATAGTTAAATAATAAATTATTAATTATTACATCTGAAAAAAATAGTTAAATAAATACGAAAGATTAAATATGACAAAAAAAATAAAAAAAATTTCGACCTCAAAAAATTGTGACCCGTAAACTTAAATAACTAACACAAATCTATTGTTGAAAGATTGGACTTTATGTTCGTCTATATATTTAAAGTTGTGCATTTAATATTTAAGATTTATAAATCAATTTTGCTATTTAATTTATTTAGAAAGGATACAAATATAACATGAGAAAAAAACGAGAAAACATAGGCTGATATGATTCAGTTTGTTTAATAAATACTACAAAATTTTTATTATTGTAGTCGTTTGTTTAATAAATAAACGAACATAAACGAATTTCCAACAAACAGTTCACGGACGATTCATGAATTGTTCAGTTCGTTTGCAAGACTAAAGACATTGGACACGGATTAAACGAATTAAACATTTAGACGAATTAAACACATGGTGATATTGAATTTCTTGAATCAGAACTCTTAAATGTGCTTTTAACATTGATGTCCAAATCGACAATGTGTTGTATTTGTATAATAGTTAATAAATGTAATCTAACAAGTAACATCTTGCTTGTTAATATTTTAATTTTCCACCATTAAATAAACTTGAAATTTTTAACATAAGAAACCGGAAAAATATGTTAATTTAGTTTGCTCACAAAGTGACGTAAGTAGCCCAAAATAAGCCCATGTACTTTCCCTAGGGTTAACCAAACGGTGATCGCCTCATTATCCGACGGCTAGCAACGCATCAGTGTCACTGATCTCTCCTATAAATCGATACTAAATCCACGTCCCAACTCAACGCCTACCACCAGAATCCACTTTTACCGATCAAAGTCCGTTTATCTTCACCGGCGTCTATAGTAGTCTTGTTTACTGTTTAGAAAGTATTGTAAACGGCGATTTACAAATAACTGGGGCGAATTAGCTTATATTTGTAAAACTCAATGTAAATCGTCGTAAATCGAGCCGTTAACGGAATCACAGCGGTTGAGATGCTTATTAATGGCGGATCCCGTTGCCGGAGACGGCGTTGTCACATCCTATCGCCTTGGGGAGCAGAGTCTCTGCGATTACCTCTTGGGATTGGCCGTGAGAAAAACATTTTACAATTTTGGTTTATTTTGATATTTTGAATGGCCTATGAGGAAATCTGTATAAAAGAACACCATCTTTCGGGACTGATTGACCTTTGCTAAAGGTTTTGATGCTAATTCTGCAATTCTGAGGCCATTCGTTAATTTTTTATCTAACTAGAAGTTCTGTTTAATCTAATTTGATAGACGGATGCTAATGAATGAAGCAATATTGTATATTATCAAAGACACTTTAAAGTTTAATATGCAAGTAAAACATTCATAACACAGACAATTGCAAGTTTATTGGGGTAGTTAAGATTGAATGTTACATTGATGTTGAATTTTTATTCTTGTGGAATAATCGTCGGTGGGTGTTTAGGGATAAACTAGAAGCATATGATATTTATTTGGCTCTACTTCATATTTTGATGTTTCCGTTCCAAAACTTGACAAGTAGGTTAAACTCGAAAAAAACCCATGGTTCTCCAGTTTAATGTTAACATAAGGCATAATCATATTAAGTATATATAATGTTAAGCATGATAGATACAATTAATAGTATAATAATTATAATGATAAAGATTACACACAATTAACTTAAATTTTTTATATATGTAAATTATACTTTTAAAGAAACATGTTTTTCTTATGTAGTTTTTATAAAAATTAATGACATTTAAAAGTTATGAACTTTTTAAAAAAAGTGAACAAACTTAGAAAGAGTGGATGAAAGTGTTTAGTCTTAAAATAGGACTGATTTAATCTTGTTCCTACAATTTAAAAATAAACTTCAATTATAAATCTAATGATTTCAAATTCTTTTTATCTGTCACTTCATCCTTTTCCTATTATGTAAGATATAAATTTAAAAGATGTAAAAAGCGCATTTTGATTATTCCAATCATGATGATTCTCTTTATGTTCATTAAAACAATTATCCAAATTCATATAGGTAAAAAGAAGTCAAATGTTTGATCACAATCACAAGACCTCAACACCACATAATCTTCCATGCAAAAGAAATTAGAAAACCAGCAACTTAATTTGTATAAACTGAATTATTTATTATCAGCATATATATGTTTAGTAACATCCTAAATATGCGGAAATACTTTTCCGCTAATTAACCTTCTACTTCATTAATTTCTACTTTAAGCCACTTTTTTTCTGCAGCCTTGCTATACTTCTAAAAACTTTAAAAAAAAAAAAAAAAAACTTAGTTACATATTTTTTTTCTGTACCTTTTTCTGCAACCTTGTATGTCACCTTGAAAACATTCTCTATATAAACTTTTTTCTCATATTATATCCATTATCAAACTCTCAAATGCATTCGACATTCTGTTATCTTTAATCGTATAAATCTGCTGTTGTTATCTATGAAGAAACTATATAGTTGCTGATATCTCACCGCTTAATCCAGATGCAAACGGACTGTCTGGAAGATTCAGTCCCTGACTACTGCAAATTAAGAAATAAAAACCAATTAATATAATATTTTTATAAAAAGTTGAAAATTTCTTTTTATTGTAAACATACCTTTCTTGCTCACCGTACTTGGTCTTGATCTGCTTGATTTCGTGTTCACTAGTGTCACCGTTGTTTAAATCATCAAGAAAATAATTAAATCGTGGGAATTCCATTTGTTGTGAATGAGCATTGCCTATAAATATATCTTATTTAAAAAAAAAAAAAAATTTAATAGAAATTAAAAAAAAAAAAATTTAAAATTGTTGTTACCTTCTGAAATCACGAAATCTTCTAGTGAGGTTCTAGAACTTGGCCATTGGTTATTGATAGAATTATCACAGATTTTTGGTACTGCGATCCATCATTGAAAAAAATGTTATTAAAATTATTTATATACAACGTGTCATATATCATGTTTTGACTTTTGACAGTCGCTTATTCAAACTGCTTATCTGATTATTGTCTACAGGTAAAATAATATTAGTTAAGGGTCTAAAGAAAATTATTCCATATATCTTAATATCTTATCTCAAAAAGCAATAAGCAGATAAACCGTTTTAATACGCAATTCCACATAATAAAATATATAATAAAATTCTATAAAAATCTCACTTGACTGCAACCCATGTTCAGTATCAAGACAATGGGAACCTTGGTGCATGTGATGATATGAATCTCCATGTTTCCTGCAAAATTCATATAATTACCAAATAGAATCAATACTTGATCTTGAACCGCAAAAAAACAAGCTATAACAATTGTAATAATTAATGATTAGAAAATAACAATAAATTTCTTACCTATCATCAAGCTTACATTTTTCGCGATAGGGTTTGACCAAAACACGCGCACCACTAACAAAATGTGGGTTACCCTTGTTTAAGATATGCCTAACGGTGTCTGCAAACGAAAATGTCACAAATCCAAACATTCTCTTTTGCTGACATGGAATTCTAACATCTTGAACTGGCCCGAATTTGCTGAGTTAAATGAAAAAAAAAGGGTAATTATAATTTCAATTTTCAACTAATTTCTTTTTAAAGTTTACATTATGCTTACTTGAAATAGTTGTAAACATCAATCTCTGAAAAGGTACTTTCAGCTGGAAATGTCAAATAAATCTGTCGAGATCCCGCCACAATTCCACCATGTTCATTATGATCCATACATTTTGCCATGTCATCAGCTAACACGACTGCATGTTGTCCATGTGGCCTATTGACATGATAATCAACATCAACATAAGATATAGAGTAATTAGTTACTAATTGTCAAGAATGGTAACATAAATTACCAACTTTGTCAATGTGTGTTATATTAACATTCTCACTCCTATTAGAGGGGTGAAAGTTTAATTTAATATAAATTTTAAAATATTGAAAAAATAAACAGTAATGAGTTCTCTAAACTTAAGAAGCACCAAACTCACTAAATATTTGTCAAAAAATTGAACTTTTATTCCTATAACAGGAGAGAATTAACATACACCACCTTGTCAAATTTGGTATTTTTTGTTGTCTTTTTTAGTAATTTTACCTAAGAAAAAAATTGAATAATTGATTATTGTTTATTGCGTTTTAATACATTAATATGCTAATTTCAGGGTCTTTGGGATTGTTTGCTTATCTATACAACTTGAATGAAATCAATTAAGTGACATAACATTTTTACTATTCTGATGCGTTAATAAACGCGATAAAAACAAACACCATAAAAACAAATACAATTCTAATATGCAATCCCAAACACATTACACACCTTAAGTTATAAAGAAAGAAATTGACCTATCAATGAGACAAATGCTTTTAACGCGCGCAAGAAGTTTGGTCAAACTATAACCAGCTTTCCCGTGTCTTTGACTTTCGGTCAAATACCCTTCAGCTTGAAGTGTTTTACCGAATTTTTCATAATATATCATTGGTAAAGAAGCTATTGAAACAGGAAACCCTCTTCTTGATCTCAATAACTCAGTGAGTTCCAACTCAAGTTTTTCAATCGAACCGGGTGAAAAGACATTATCGTCCTCAGCCAGATTAGTCTTCAAGATTTGTGACAAACTTTCAGGTGTAGGATGTAAATACCTACAATTGTCTCCATGTCTACAAAACCCTTTAATGAAATAATGACAAACTTTGAATGGAAATTCGGGTAAACTCGGCGACCTTCGGGCTGTTAATGGGCCAAATGCGGGCTTCGGTGAATAGTAATTATTACACGAATAATCCGGGCTGTTAATGGGCTCAATTTGATCTTCTAATGACATGAAACGAAAGTGGTTGTGAAGGTGGTGATCTTCAGGATATGAAGCCGAGTTGACCATCGGGAAAAAGTCAACGGGTTGACCATGATGATCACAACGGGTCGGGACTTGGATGGTTAATGGTGATTGACGGGCTGAAGGTGAGAATGGTGTGAAGTGAATCGGGCCGATTGGCATATCGGGGATAGAGTTGACCAGATTAGGTGAAATGGGTTGACCAACGGTCGTGTTTGAAGTTAATTTGAGGTTGGTTTTGGCTTTGATGATTAAAGATTGTATTAAATGATCAGGCCCAAATGCTAATCTTATCATCTCACGTTCGCCATGATCTTGTAACAGAAGATAACCGATAATTTTGGAAACGTTTTCGGGTTCTAGTTTTTGGATTCTGTCGTATACGGCTTTAGTAGATTCTGAAAAATCCATTTTAGGTTATGACCTACATATGAAATAACAAAATATAACAGTAATTAGTAACAGAATAAAGAATCATCATATAATGGTGTGCATTAAACCAATTCGTGAGTTCGTGAGTTCGTGATCATATTATAGGAAAATAAAATCTTGCATACATGATTAATTATAATTGAAGAAAAGCAAGCCATTAATCCAAATTAATGAATAATATTAAAATAAGTAAAAAATAAATAAAAAATAAGATGACTTGCAGTGCTGATAGTAGGTAAACACAAAAGACTTGCAGACTTGAAGTACAGCTGAATCTAAAGAGAATTAAATTGAAAGCTTGAAACTTCAAGATTTGAAATGATTTTTGGTGTAATTTAGGTTTTTGAGACATGGAAAAATTGGTATTTTCCGGATATACCCCGAAAGGCATTTGATTCCATGTGAGGCAAAAACAAAAACATAATTATAACTTTATGAGAAAAAATGGCATGAACAAGATTCCACGATGAAAAGAATGATTGAAAGAGTACCAGAAATGAATGGTAGACCAAATATATTTCCATACTTTAACTAGCAAAAAACATATTCATATTCACAAATCCCATTTGAAGAAAATAAATAAAAGTGAGAATTTGAAAAATTGAGAAATTTGAAGAATAAAGGTGAAAAAAGGAAAAAAGACAGCACCAACAAATTTATGATATCCACAAAACTAATGCGTACTCTTTCACACTTTTTTACAAACAGTTGGTGTGCAGATTTAAAACATCTACCATAAAATTTCACATCTTTTAGCACAGATGAGAGTTGAAATTCAGGATTAAACTCGTATAATATCAAGAAACGTTAACAAATAAAAAAGAATTATTGCCAGATAAACGCAAAACTTGAAAACTCAAAAGGGTTTGATTCAATTTAGTAATAATCCAATTTTAAGACAAACTAGAAGAATCATAGAACCACCATGATGAAGAAACAAAGATCGAAATCACTCACCAAATCAACAGGCTGCTGAATAAGGACAGGTGAAGAAAACCCTTTTCATGGCCTTAAAATCTCCTCCATGATTGATTGACTGGACTACACCACTCTCTCTCTAGAAAACCAAGTATTTTTTACTCTCTCTATATCTCTATATGTGTATCTATCTATATTGCTCTTCTTGTTGTCCTTGCTAATTTTTTAATCAAAATGTAATGTATACATCTTTATCCTAAAACTATGCCCTCAATTCTCCGCAAATACGACACATTCATAAAAAAAGACAGAAAATGACAGCAAGGATGACCTTTAAAGGGCGCCGATTGTCTTTAATTTAAAGTAACTATCAACTCACTCATATATTAACATAAAAACAAAAACCGAACCGTGAATTCGATATGGAATCTGGGTGTTGATGATGGTTTGATGGTAACCTGTAAATTGTGTAATAATTTGATATTCAAGAGAGAGAGATTAGGGAGGAAGTTACAGTGTTGAATCTGCTAGGGTGTGCGTAATTGACTGGTTAAAAACAAAAATGTAGGAGATTATAGAGGCGACAGTTTGAGTGAATAAATCAAATATTATAACGGAAGCGGATCAAATACATACAGTTATTTTCGTACATAACGTTGGATGCATTCAGAATACGACACGTGTATAAAGAGAAAAAAGGGTGTAGACGGAAAACATATTTTTTAGAAAACTTCCGCAATTAAACCCACTTGCACCCATTATTTAAAAATCTAATAACTTTTTTATGCTTTAAAATTTTCTTAAAAAAATTGCATCATTAAATTGATAATTTCATTATCTTTAATTCGAGTATAGTATTGATACGTTTTTTTTTTTTTTTTACGTGGTCCGTAATTATGTACGTGGTCCGTGATTTTGCAATACGTGATTATACCCTTGATTCATAATTTATGTGTGTATTTTGGTCGTGGTATGTGATTGTTAACGTGGTCCGTGATTTCGTAGTACGTGATTATACGCTTTTGGTCCGTTTTTATGTCTGTATCTGGTCGTGGTCCGTAATTATTCACTTTGATCTGTAATTTACAAGTATATATTGGTGGTCCGTATTTTACATCCCGAGTCCGTAATTACGTTATTGACGAATCTGCCATTTTTCTTATTTCCGGAAGTTGTTTTCATTCGATTTAATTCATTAAGATTTACAGTTTTGCCACCGCGTGAATCATGGCCCTCCATTAAAATGATCCGACGGTTGAAATCCTATCATACGTTATGTACGAAAATAAGTACATGTATTTTAACCGCTCCCTAATTATATAAGGGGTACTTGTTTTAAAGGTTTTAAAATAAGTTAAGTTCTTAAATAAAAGGTTATTAGAACCTAAATTTTTATTTATTCCAGAAATACTCAAAACAGAGGACAGGTTTGTTTTTTTGAACATCGCGTGTTAGCCACTGGGAATCGGACGATGTATCCAAGATCGATTTCTCGACCTCTGTGAGATCATACCCCCAGATAAGCGGGAACCGTATACAATCCGTAAACCCTCTTCTTCCTCAGGTTTGAACTGGTGAACTCAATACGAGGTGCACTTTCTTCCCATAACAGGAAATTGCCCCCTCCCAAAGAGACATGTTTGTTAAGACTCCCAACTTTCAACTTATTTTTCATTGTCACTTTTGAACTAATTGAAATGAGCTCATGTTTTAGTTTTACGTCAACTTATTCTTTGGTTGGAAGTGTCAGCGAAAATAAGTTGAAAGTTAAGAGTACTAGTAAGCATTTTACTCAGTTTGGAGTATTCGTAACCAATAATGAATGTTGAGGTTATTATAATTCAACAACCCTATATACAACGAATCAAAACTTTTTAAGATTAAGTATGTTTTATATAAAACAATTAGTTATACTCTTGTGGATAATGCGGACTATTATTGTATGCCCGTTTGAGTGAGGCGGTGAGGGGTGTGTCACGCATGAGAGAGAGGTACTCACATGGTGAGTGATAGGGTGGAGGTAAAAGGTAGAAAAATGAGGTAGTGTATTATGATTTGTAAAAGGGTAATGTAAAAATTATGAATGATCGAAAAATTAAAAACAAAAAAAATGAGATCTCGTTCACCGGCATGACTTCATCCAAGGCTGGGTGGGCAATGCCCACAAAATGGATGAAAAGGGTGTTAGTTTGGGTCTGATGTACCAGATGACATTGTAAGGAGTTTAGACATTAGCATTAACTTTTTTGTTATTATTATTTTACCATTATATTATCTTAAAACTCATGTATTACACATGGTTACATAATAACATATTAACAGTTAAAATTTTTATCATTGAATCAATGCATATAAATACTAACACTCAAAACAAATAAAT
The DNA here is from genome assembly GCA_009936405.2 of Stevia rebaudiana. Classification (NCBI taxonomy): domain Eukaryota; kingdom Viridiplantae; phylum Streptophyta; class Magnoliopsida; order Asterales; family Asteraceae; genus Stevia; species Stevia rebaudiana. The sequence continues at coordinate 9,693,830 of WOUH02000028.1, read as the reverse complement.
GTTTGAAACTCCTATGACTATAAATATGGCTTTAGGTTTTAAAATTATTCATTAGAAACTTCTGAAATATAAGTTAAGTTTCTAAAATTTAGTTGTTAAATATACAAATTATAGAAAACTCAAATTTTCAAAAGAGTTTTCGTCTATCAAATTTTCAAGGCTTAATAGTTTCAGATCACCTTTAACAGTTTTCGTCCCAACGTTTCAAGTCTTAACAATTGTCGTCATTAAACCCTTAAAAAAAAGCTGTTAAGACTTGAAATGTTAGGGACGAAAACTGTTAAAGCTTGAACGTTCATTAGGGACAAAAATTTTAAACTTGAAACTTTAGGGACAAATATTATTAAGACTTGAAATATTATGGACGGTATCTATTAACTGAAACTGTTAAGTATTGGAAAGCTCGGAGATAAAAAGTGTAGTTTACTGTTTTAAATATATACGATAAATACTTAATTTGATAATAATAAATTTGGATTATTCTGAAATATAAATTTATTGTATAATTTAAGATAAATTTTTTTAAAAAAAAAAATGATATTGCCATGTGACATTTTGTGGATTTATTTATTAGAGGTAGATTATTATCATTTCGTCTTCTTATACTATTATCTTTTTCAAATTCCAAATTGTAAATAGGAATATTGGTAATTATCTATAGCAGCAACTTTTTTTTTTTTTTGAACAGCAGAGAATTTTATTAAAAAAAATCATGAGCTAGCAAGATGCTAGGACATGCAAACACCCAACAAAATTATTCAATAAATATTACACAACAAAATTAAAGTTTCTCCAATCTTCCCAACCCACATTCGAGATTTTTGCCCGGTTCAAGATCCATTGGAAGCCAAGATGTTTGACGTC
>WOUH02000028.1:9660832-9674065 GCA_009936405.2 Stevia rebaudiana | reverse complement strand
AATTAATATATGAAACGTATTTATTAGTAACCATTGAGCTATTGAGCAATCATGAGGTCACGGCCGGTGTTTCCGCCACCGGTCAGGGTGTGACAATAACGAATTTCGGAATGATAAGTGTAATCGTTGTGTTTTGGTTAACATGTTTTTTGCTGTAATAATCCACGTAATTAGACTTGGATTCTTATAGCAATGTGAGAAAAGTGATACATCTGGTTTGAAGTGGTCTTGTTGGAGGCTCAATCATTCTTCGTCTTTCTGAGCCAAACATCAAAGTATCGTACATAGACAGGACATATAAGAGATGTTACTAGGAGAAAGCATGATGAGAGAAAGGTCATCACAAAGTTGGTAATGCACGTGAATCAATGGAGATGGTTTTACACGTGTGGTCTTAGAGAGGCAAAACTAAAATTGCACTAATTTTAACGTTATTTTACTTATTTTTGTGAAAATAACATTAAAAGCTACGATAGTATGAGCCAAGGGTCTCATCGAAGCAGTCCCCCTACATCTATCTTTCTCAGATCCTACTTTTAAGCGGGATATACTAAGTACAATAATGATGGGGTTTGCATGCTTGAAAGTTGGAACCCCTATGTGATATTTATGTATCAACTATCACCCCTTATAACTTACTGAATCTTCAAACAAATAACACTTGGCATTTTCAAAAATAGGTGGACGGATTTTATTGATTTGAAAAGAACATAGAGTTTGTGGCGATTTGAACTCACACTTATGTTGTTTAGTGAAGCACAAAACGTAAAGTACATGGATTTGTAACTAAAGAAAACTACATGATGTATATAAGGTGTTTAACGAGATGAAAATCATGAATGGGGGTAATAACATTTTTTGTTCATCTTCACGCATAATGGTAAAATGATAGATTACTTAATGAAAAAGATCAAACTTGTAATCAGAAAACCAATTAATTCCATAGTTTTGAAAGAGGGTCATATCTTACTTAAAGCTGCAAGAGGGTATATATGTAATTTAAGTTCAGAAAAGAAAACACTAAAACTATCATATAGAACTCTCTACAACGGTCATAAATCTTGTTCCATAACCGCCTCAGCTGCAGCAATCTCAGAATCCAACTTGTTCATCAACTGTTCGCTTACATGTTTAGCTACCGATATCATATCAAGAATCACACTCGGGTCTAAACCCGCACCGCCTCTTTTGGTCAACCCGCATATGGATCCTTCTCTGTTGACTGAAATCGAAACAGCAGAGTTCATTTGTGATTCCTCTTCTGAAGTTGCATCTACAATGTAATGCCTTCCAACCTGCAGAAATAAACCAATAATAATAATATTAATAATAATACTTTTCATTAGATGTTATGAATAATAATAAGTGTCACCTTGGTTAAAGTAACTATGACAGGGACTGCAACGGTGTCAAACTGTAAATACTCCTCATCGCTTACATCAACTTCGGGTTGTTCATCAGGCGTTGCGGCTGATGCAATGTTGACTTTTGGAATACCCGTATTGCTTAAAGCAGCCTGATTTGATTATGTCGTAAAATATAATCAGAACAAGATAATCGCGTTTGGAAAATTAATCAGATGATCAGTTTAGTTGTTTGGAAACTCTAACCATTCAAGGATTTAAATGTTATTATGCACATGACCCTTAAATAGGAGGATAGTCAATATTAAATTACTTAATGATACAGAATTAGTTTCTAAATCTAGAAAAGATAAACATGTTTTTAAATGAAAAATAAAGAGATTATAAATATACCTTAATGGCAGCACCTAAAGCATCAAGAACATTTCCATCCATACTAATCACAAGACCATCAATATATAAATCCCAACAAATCTTGCCATCAACAATTGACAAAGATGAAAGATTAATTCCAGCTCCTGTCATTAATGTTTTGTTAAAACATAATAATATTTGACTTTTACAAAGATATCTTCTTTTACCTGTGAAACCTAATTACTGAAAAATTATATATATATATATAACTTGGTTTACATACCTGCCCCACTTTTACCTCCCAATAGACATTGTCTAAGGGCTGCAGATAGTTCCATTGACAAGTCTTCACCACCTCTTCCCTGCATTTTGTAAAAAAGTTTAATTCTATTATGTTAAATCAGCAAATTGAAATAAGGGAACCAAACTTATTTGTTAAAGAATTTGTATCTTTAAACCTCAAATTGTGGTGCTGCTGTAGCACTGCAATCAACAAATATGGAAACTTTTCCTTTATCAGGTGCTGATGAACTTGGTCTTCCTAACTCAGCCTACAATCCATTCACATCAAACAAAAATATGCAAATCATATGATTAAAGATTAGCAAATAAAAGAAGAAATTCAAAAAAAAAAAAAAAAAGGCACAAATTACCTTCACACTAGCTATGACTTCAGTTTTACCAATCTTAACTCTTGCTGAACCATTCGCCTGCGATTAATCACTAGTAAGATTAAGACTTACGGATAAAGAGCTGAAAATTTGCATTAAAAGAAAAAAGAAGAATCAAATGTTTACTTGAGCAATGACTCCGGTTTCGACGAATATCGGCCGGTAAGTTAACCGTTTCCGACCATCGGTACGAAGGTCTTGAGCAATTCCGCCTTGTATAAAATGCTTTTCTCCGACTGATAACCCCACCATTCCTGTAAATGTTTGACAGCCGGAAACGGTGGAGAGAAAGAAAGACGAACTTGCTCTGGCGAGAAATCAGGAATTAGGGTTCTGTTCTGACGGTTATTTGGAGCTAATAAAACAAAAAATCCGTCGGTTCAAGTTATTGGGCTAGCGTTTGAGATTTAATTAGTGGGCCTTCATGTAATATTATGGGCCGTAAATTAGAAAAAGTTACTTATTAGTTTTGTCAGCATTCGGCCTGTATTTTTTTATTTTCTTGTAGGAATTTAGATCATTACCACACTATTAAAAAAGTTACTTATTAATTTTTTAAAACTTGAAATGTTACTATTGAAAAATTTTAAGGCCTAAAACGTTATGGACGAAAATTGCTAAGACTTGAAATATTATAGACCGTTTTTGTTAACAGTGGACTGAAACTGTTAAGTATTGCAAATCTCAGTTATAAAAAGAGCACTTTACTTTTTTAAATATATAAGATAAATATTTAATTAGATTATAATAAATTAAATTTAATATGAAATTTAAATCTATTTTATTTAAGATAAAATAAAAAGAATAAAGGAATTCAAAATGTTAAAAAAAAAATTATATTGAAAGAATATCACGTGTCATTTTTTAAATGCTTTATTAGAGAAAGATAAGTATTAGTACTAGTTTGATTAGCTGTTAAAATTTTGCTTTAGAAAAAGTATAATTACAAATTTTATTATAGCCGATAACTCAATGTATTATAATTAAAAGCTAACTAATATTTGACGACCCGGGCGTTGACCTGAGTTACGGTAAGTCCTTCTTTCGTAGCTAATTATATTTTCATTCTCGTGTTAACTTGACAAGTATATGTTAGTAGAAAAGAAACTGACATAGTTATATAGATACTTTTGTTTACAACAAGCCTCTTTTCACCGAGCAAAATGAAAAGCTCTACAACATTCACTATACCCAAATAATTTTCAATATTACATCAAATAATTTCCAACAACAAAAATCAAGTGTCAATAATTCACATACATAAGCAAACCTAACAAATCAATTTGTCAAACCCATACCCTTCTCAACACAACACAATCGTCTTGACCACACGAGCCATCTATATCAAGCAGAAAAATGTTGATAAAAACATAAAACAAAATTGAATTTTTAAACATATGGAGCGAATTGAAAAAATAACAAATTTCAGGGACTTGCGTTGGATAGATAAAGAAGCCGAGTTTAGAAATAGTGTTTAAATTTGAATAAAATCAAAAATCCAAAATTATCGGTTTAGATATCTCTAAAACATAGTCGGTGTTGGATTTAGAAATTAACGGCGTTGAAATCGGATTAATAACAAAACACAGTCGGTGTCGATTCCTATAAATTAGACACTCATGATTATGGGATTTCATTCTGATTTTCAATTAAAAACACTCACGATTTCTACCGGTGATTTTAACAAGCAATATCGAGATGGAAACAAATGTGTTGGGTAAATTACAAGAGATACAGAGATGGATGGAAATCGAGAAAGAAGCAATAATCGAAGAAAAGCAAATGCCGATTATAACTTTGGTTTCTGCACTTGCTGATGGATCGCGCGATCAGCAGATGGAGCGTATGCCGATTCGCAGAAACTTAGAGGCGATTAAGAAGTTCATGCGCTCTCTCAACAACTAGATCAGACGAACCACTTTGACGATTTGATATATATATATATATATATATATTTGTCTATTGTCATGCGTTTTTTACTTTAGTATCTTGACGTTTGGAAACAGTATTAATGTATGGCTTTTTATTCATCTTAATTTTCATCTCTCTTTAGACTTTAATGGATGCCATATAAACTTTCAAAACGAGGAAAAAAGTAAGTGTAGTTTATGTTAACATCAAGGTTTTGTATAAAATATCTAAAACCTATGTACAATTTGAACTTGTGGGTATTTCTGTTATAATTTAATACAAAAAATCTAATTCACAAAGAACAACGGGTTGTTCATGTATTGATTTGATTTAACCATCCTTCGTTTTAAATCCATGACACCTGTGGGTTAATTTTGATGTCGGATGGGTCAAGTTGGATGTGTCATGCCGATGGTCTAGTAATGGAAGTTGGATGTGTCATGCCGGATGGTCTAGAAATGGGTGGTAGATCGCATGTAAGGATTGTTAGGGGTAATCTTGTCAAATTGTAATTATGCCGTAGTTGGGTCTAATAAAGAATCTTGTATGTTACATGATAGCCAAGTGTTTGGGTCGTTTCATAGATCTACAAAACAAAGTTCTACGCATGTAATTTGTGATCACAAGCAATATATAACGATCACAAATAGGTTTCTTGATTTCAATTCCTCTCATAAGAATGACGGCTCTCTTTCTGATTTAGGGTTAGGAGATTAATTCTAAGCAATATAAATCTAAAAATACTTATATTAATAATCAAAATATTTTTTTTTATAGTGAACTAAAACAAACCCTTAAATTCCTTCCGTAACTATTTGAACCTGACCCTATCCAAATAATATCGAATATCAAATAGTTTCCAACAATAGAAGTCAAATGCACATACATAAGCAAACCTAACCCAAATCAAATTGTCAAACCCCATCGACCACACGAGTTATCTAGTTTTCTGATTTCATTGGCTTCTTAAACTCGGGCTTAGAGGCGAACACACATTGACCGCAGAGTCAAAATCAGTCAATAACCAGGTAATTTTCTTTGTGTGAAAAGTCTTTATAGCTACAAATGTGCTCCAAAGTCCCACAAATGAATGGTGTTGTCACTCGTACAAGCTGCTACATAGCGATCATCAGCAATCATAGCCGTTGGATCCCAGACCCGTTCTCTTAAAACATACAAATACTCTCCATGATCCAACTCCCAAACCCGAACCCCACCACCACCAGTCGAAACAAATGAGTAACCACCATTGATGCAACCCAACAAGCCGCCACGAGTCATGAACCGGCAAATCTCCTGCAAACTATCCACCCGGCGCACGTTAGCTACACCCCTGTTGTTTACAAACATTAGAGCGTTATCATACGCATCAGTTGTACCCACGTTTATTGGCCACCGAAACTCTTCTTCTCCTAATATTATTTGGTTGCTTAAATTGAATACAATAACCCGGCTTCTTGTGAACCCGACTGCCAACTCATCACTTGTTACGCGGATTCGACCAACGTGCTCGCTTAAATCTATGAGTAAGTGCCAACCCAATACCGCTTCAGGGTCGGTTAATGTGCCGCCGATGAATACAAGTTCTTCGGTGTCACTGTTCCGTACATGGAACGCACGGTTTGGAACACCTAAATCACATGTGATAAATCAAAATAAAATTAAACTGTGATTAATTAATTAGAATAAAACATACAAGATAACTAGAATAAAATAAAACTGTGATAAATCATTCGTACGTTTAGATATATATTTTATTTACAATTCCTTCTAACATAATCATTTATTAAAGTTTGATTTTAAAATAAAACATACAAGATAACTAGAATCAATCTGAACTTTGATTTAATCATCTAAATTATAACTCATTGAAAAAAAAAATAATAATAATTTAGACTCCTGTGCCAAATTAAGCACGTATCCAATTTGTATGATTAAGTATACCTGCGTAAAGACCAATCCACCAGCGGTTAGAACCGGTAAAATCCACAAGGACACCATCAGTGACCACGTCACCCAAGTGGGCCCTACGCAAAGCTCCCGAAACGTGGATCGACGCCACGTGGATATCACCATCAAATGAGGAAAAAACTAGCCGACCGTCTGTAAAAAAGAGGCCGGAAACAGCACGGGAGAAGGGACCAAAATGATTACGTTGATGTGGGTGGAAGGTGGACACGTGGAGCCTTGTGGGGAGGTGGAATAGCCGGACTGAACCGTCGGAAAAGCCGGCGGCAATGTGGTAATCGGATAGTGCGAGGCGGCGGCATGAGAGTGGTTCGTTGCTGTTGTTGTTGTTATCATTTGGCGGGAAATTCAGGGTGGTGTAGTCGTACCTCCGGGAACGGAAGTTTGTAGCGGTACGGTGGCGGTAAACGTATTCTTGGTGCCAAGAGGGGTGGAGGAGGTGGTGGTGATGCCATATTCGTCGGGTTAGGGTTTGCCAAAGGAGGTCAGACTGGGATACCCTTCGCCATGTTCTACCAACCTGCAAAATAACGTACGAGGATAAGTACTGTAAGAAAACTAATGATATTGAAAAAATCATATACGTATAGTTGACACAAATCATTGTCCAATGAGTGTTTGCATATTGATCGATTTAATTAACAGACAATACTTTATAAAAAACAAACTAACAAAGTAACAAGGTTACGGTTAGGATAAGTTTTGAATTATTATCGGGGTTGGTGGCTTAATAGGGGGGATTTGCCTCTAGAAGCAGTTATGAAGATTCAAATGTAGGCAAAATTAATTATTTAGTGTGTAATTTAGGAGTTTGTCCTTAAAAAAAGGATAGGTTTTGAAATGAGAAATTACACCACGATTGGTTTTTCGCAGTCTGTTATACTTTACAGTGTTTGAATATTGATGAAGTCTACAAAATTGGATAAATGTGCTTGTAAAAAATGCTTAGAGCATTCCATGAAAGAAAACATGGGTCGTGACTACCTAGAAACACTATGGCATCCAAGTTTCATGGAAATCCTAAACCGGATTCGTTAATGGTTTTCGGAAATCCTAAATCGGATTCGCCATGTCAGCTCCATATCATATTTCTACCTGTTATTCCAAAACTAACTTTTCTTCTTCAACAATACATCGGATGCGCCATAAGGCATCCAGATCTCCCATGTTCCATCAGAGGCAAAACGACTACTCCAATGGTTATTGCAACATCCGGTTATTGAACACTTCTCCACCTCAGACCACCGGAGATGGTAGTCTCCCTAATTCTTAAAGTTCCAATGAATATTGCATGCCATCTCTCTTGTATTTAATTGCTATAACCTTTATATTCTGATATTTGTGTATCTAGAAAAGGTATAACTTACCGTTAAATATATTTGTTAAGTGAGAATATCAAGTAAATGATAACTTTAATAAAACTTGCAAACGAATTTTTTTCTTGTGAAGCTTTAAATTTCAAACATGTGTAAATACACATATTATTTATAAACAATAAATACTTTATTTACTAATATTTATCTTAGATATCTTTTTGTTAATGACGTCACGATGGCACCCACTGTAACCATCCATCTAAGTTTGAAGTTGGCGGACCAAATCCAACGCCCATCGATGAAGAAACTCTAACTCGTGGGAAAACCTCTTATGACTCATAAACAATCTCTAACCTCAATCCAACCCTTCACTAATTATCTAATGTTATTGAGCTAAAAGCTCGTTGACTTATTTTAATTAGATCAAAGTTCTTTTTCATCCCACCTTAATATATATACGTGTATATAATCATCATCATCGTACTCAGGATGTATATGATTTCTGTTATTACTTATTAGTTTGTATAAATGCTCAGTTGTTATTAATTAAGGCTAAAGTTAAAACACATTATAAATTAAAGAAAAAAATTTAAGAATTATCATTGCCTTATTATCAACGAATTGAAGTTGCATATAAAACACAAGAAAAAACGAAAAATTGAATAATGGATTAAACAAAACTGGAATAGATAAGATAAGAAAGACTTTAATTTAAGGTGCGATGGAGCATGGGGTGGATACCCATGAGAGACAGAAGTGAGAATTCATGCGCTATCACAGGCATGCAGAAAGCTATTAACAAATTAAAGCGAGAAACAACATGATACAACAACTTGTTCTATTTTTATATTTAATTAAACAAATTCTTCATCTCTCTCTCTCTCATCGTATTTATATGGCATATTAACGCATGTGTCAGAATCAGAATGAGAAAACACTTCTTTTTTGCTGTATTATAGATCACCTGATGCCTACACCTGCTCCTACACCATAGCTATATATATTTCATTTTTCTAATACATAAAAACTAAAAACCTTTACTAGCGTTTGGTCTTGTCTTTTTATTCTAGTTTAGAAGTACCACCAAACCAAACAAAGTACTACACTAATTCATTTATTCCTGCTCATCATCCGTCGACCAAGACTCCTATATGAGTCAACTATTATTTTACATTTGTATCATCTTCACTGTCTTTTTATACATATTTTTTTTCCGGCGTATGCTTTTTTTTTAGAACAATAATTGGTGTAACGGCCTACAATCGTTGCACTCACAGGTGTAAGGACCAAGATTGAAACCTCGCCTCTAACACCCAGAGGTGTTTTTCATTGGCATCGGGGCTCCCCCAAGCTGCGATCGCAGCAGAGGCTCACCGCAACCCTTCTTACGGACCAAGTTGATCGAAGTCGAAACTCGTCAACCAACTGTTCAAGGGAAAACCGGACAATAACCTTTAACCTTGCCACTCAAAACCATTTTTGTTCCTCTTTTTTATTCGAGTGCAAATATCAACACCCGTCTCTACGTAGTATTTAACAACACTTTAATAACCTCATAACTACATCATTACCCATAATTATGATAACTCGAATTCTTAACCTTAACCTAATAAGAAACTTTTACCTCTTAAGAATGAATAACCGAATACCGTCTATAAGCCCTTTGGTACCGTCCCTCGTATATATAGCTGATAAATCCGACTAGGTTGCATGAGTTAACCACCGCAGTTTAATCCGTCCCGTTCTTACTCGATACTTTACAAAACACTTAATTATAACTTATTACTCCACCTACTTAAAGTAATTATTATGACAAGTGTGTGCATGCATGAACAATAATAATATCAAAAACTTATACTCAAGTGGTACCACCTTCACTTCTCAATTGGAGGTTATGAGTTCGAATCAAAGCCGAAACAATAATGTTGAGGCAATTTCAAACTGATTACACGAATATGGTTCCTCGGTGGGTGCGGAGGGATGGGGTTCGAACTAGTAGGTTTTCCCCACTCTAGCGTTTAGGCTCATACCATAGCTGGAATTCCCCGATCATCGTTGTGATTTGGTCACCTAAAGATTCATTTAGTGGGATTTAAACTTGGGTCTCTTTTGGAGAACTCCAAAGTCCATAACGATTGAGGTACTTTGGATGGTTGTCAAATACCAAGGAGAGTTGATATCACATATATAGCAAGTGAATCTTCAAAAAATATATTTAATTGAAGCGTATTTTACTCGACGGTTACAAAACTAAACCGAAAAAATTGATTCCCAAGGTGATTGGAATTTTAAGCTTATAAATTGCATAGAAAAAAATTGATGGATAGGTGCATTGTGTTTTATTATATGACGGGTGACTTAGCAGTTTAAAAAAAATAATAATAATAAACTCAAATTAAAAATATATATATATATGTATAAAACTACCCTATTAATAGAACATTAGAATAAAAACAATTCCATGAAAAAGTTATAATTCATAGTTTTTAGATTCATGGTTTGTTAATATAGTTATTTGTTCAAAAGAATATATGTTTTTAGATTCTTAAGAAAGTTAACAAAAATAAAAGACTTATAATTCATGAAAAAGAACTAATTAAAATTAAGATGAAAATAAAGTTTTTTTATTACCTAGTCTGTAAATTTTTTAAATTTACTTCTACTTACGAGGTAAACTATTTAAAATTCTCAGATAAATAATGCACAACCTGACTAGGAAAACAAGGAAAATTCATAGATATTTTTTTTATTTATATATTTATGCCATACTATTTTTATTCCAAACAAGTTATACTCTCATAATCATGAAATACTAACAAATTAATGTACCCTACTTTATTTTGATTATGATATAAAAAAATAATATTTTCTTTTTACCAGCACCTAATTTTACTCCTATTATCTAAAGAACATCAAATTTGTACACTACTAGACTCAACGTTCGGACAAAATACATCATTTATCACTAGACTGTCTACTTGAGGAGAAAAAAATAGTATATAACCTACATGGGGAGCTATGAGGGTGTGCTGGAGGTGCAACCGCACATGACCCCGATTTTTTAGGGGTCCGAAATTTTGAATTTTTTTACATATAATTATATTTATAACAAAAATGTATATAATTTACAAACAAAATTATTTTACTTAAAGTTTTAATTCAATTACAAATGACATAAAGATCCATTAACTTACAAATGTTAAGAGTGTTAACCTAATTTTCGATATCCGATAAAACTTATAGTATATATAGGGGCCCATTTTAAACAATCGCACATGGCACTTAAAATCTCATAGACGGCCCTATTAACCTATTTATTTAGGGTTTTTTTATAAAGGTAGAATGTGTGTAAGGTCTTGTAGATTCTAATACATTTATTAGATGTACAAAGAAAACACAACTAAGTTTCCAAGCCGTTAAAAAAAAAAATGAAGGGAGTTTCCAACGTTGGTGGAATATATATTTGTATTTAGGAGTATATTTCTATTTCAAATATAGTACTCAGAATAAGTACAACTGGAGGATGATATATATAGAAACGGTAGCTTTCATCTTACTGCCAAAATATTTATTATTTTAGTAAACATGTAACTGAGCTTTGTGCGTCCCAATAACAACACAAAAAGGCAAAGAGTAATAAAAGCCAAATTTATTTGAAAGCGACAAAGTGTGGGTAGTCTTATTTTGTGCTGGACATCGATCAATGGTCAACGATTTTGACCTCAACTGATCAGTTCTGGACAGAGACACCCCATTCTAAAAGTTCTGATACTTTTTTAATTTCTCTCTTTTTTATTACTACAAACTTTTTAAAAATAATCCATATATATATATTAATTTTTTATCTATAAGATTTTAGTAACAGTTAGTCTCTTGGTTATAATCTGAACAGAAATGGCCAAAACTATATTATCACTAATTAAGTCTTTTTTATTCTTTCATTTCCAATAAAGTGGTGGTCAAAAGCCCCTAACAGAAACTATTGTCCCCCTTTGGAAAGATGAGACCAAGTCTATCAACTTGCAATTAATTAATTAAAACCTCTGAATGTCACGCTCATTTTATATCTTTAAAATTACACAGTTAAAAGCATCTAAAAGAAACATAGAAAAAATATTAATTAACTTCTAGCACGCTTGAAACGGAACCACATTTTTATATATAGATATACACGACCGTGTAAATGTTCATTACCATTTGCGTTAATTGATTTTGAAAATGGCAAGATGCTTCCAGAAGTTTAGGTCTGAAAGCTAAGGCAAGAGACTATAGCTTCACGTACTTTTAAACCATATATAAGTATTTTTGTTGGTCGACGTTAAAGCAAATACATATATATGTCAAACTAGATGCATGATGATACAAATTCATATTTTAGAAACCATTGTGTATTTTTAGGTGCCTCAGTTAACAAATTGGAGAAAATGTGTTTATGTTCTAAGTTAGCGCACACTGGGAGTTGACGGAGTTAATACTGTTATTGAATAAGGTATTTAAGTTGATATTTTTAGATATCAACAATCTTTCAGGCTGTCAGTGTAATTTCATGTTCAATCAGATATATTACGAATTCAAACTATTTCGGTGTAAAACAAACTATACGATCTCGCTTATTTAGGAAATAGATCAAAGTATCAGATTTCATACTACACGCAGAAGGTGCATGAATCATTCAGATTCACAACTGTAAACGACGGAAATGTTGCATGAACCCTAAATTAAACACACAATTACAGTATAACGCGGGCATTCGCACATAATGCAACGATTTTCGTAAAACTGCAAACTGATTCGATCATGTGTTGCACCGGCATTGAGCAAATATAAATCTAAAATGATTAAAGTGACAATTTGATTTTACCTGGAAGATATTGAAGAGCGCCGGAGCAACGGCGAGGCGGCCGAACGAGAGAGCGGTGTCGATCGCGATTTGAGTAGCGAGAGCTTCGAGGAACGGTTCCGGCCACACGGCGGTGTTGAATCGCTGACGAGAATGCGACGGTCCTTCAATATCTCCACCGTCTCCTCCGTCGTGAGACGAAGAAGACGAAGTGGTTGACATGTGTTGCAGTTGCAGGTTGCAGTAACGAAAAAGTTTACACAAATATCACTTGACCGAAGAGGAAGAAGGGGCCCAAGAGGTTACATAACCTTGGCGTCGTATATCTGTTATATAGAAAGACAAGTACAGTTTTTTATACACACGTTTCTACTTTAAAATCATGTCACTATTCATAGGGATGTAAACAAATCTAAGTAAATCAAACCAAAATTTAGACTATGCGTACCGGTAGGATGAAAAGGGTGTGAGGGATAACGTGTCAGTGTCAAAGAAGGGGTGATGAAAAATGGTGTAATGGTTGAGTGGAGGTGGGAGAAATGGGTTAAAAATAGAAGAGTGAGATGTTATATTATGATTGGTTGAAACGCCGTGCTCCACCCCACGCCTTCCCATCCCACGCCCTCTCTTAGACTACCCACATCGGCGCCCTTCAAATTGGGTGGGTCGTTGCTTTTAATAAAAAAAAAAAAGGAAAATCTCACAATTGTCTCAAAGATTCCAACGCCCTGTACTTCCCCACAACCCAAGGTCATCACATAATTTAATATATCCACATGCTAGATGCCTTATTTTGATTGGCTAAAAAT
>WOUH02000028.1:9628367-9660732 GCA_009936405.2 Stevia rebaudiana | reverse complement strand
AATAGTAATAATAATAATAATAATAATAATAATAATAATAATAATAATAATAATAATAATAATAATAATAATAATAAAGAAGTAATAAATAAAATATAAGCAATATAAAAATAATAATAATAATAATAATAATAATAATAATAAAATTATGATGCGCTATATTGGAGCCGATGGTTTATCTAGAGCAGTTTCTTTATCCCACTGGAATAAGTTGCATCTGATGGTCTCTCTAGAGCCGTTTCTTTATCGCAATGGGATAATAGTAAGATAAAGATGTATGTATGGGTAATTTTGATTTTGTTTCAGCGTTGTTATCCATTACATACGAGGATGTATGAAGAAACTCTAATATCCAAATTGTGATTGTTACAACTTTAAATCTACAAAATAAATTTCTAGAAAAGATAAAGATTCTTGCTTTATCTTGTATCTAAACTATGTAACATCTTCCATGATCATATTATAAAACATTGCCCAAAACTGTAAGATATATTACAATAAACACACAATAAATGAAACACCTACAATTCACTACCATTATTAGCTGCCAAATCCAAAGCAACTTCATCAAAAACAGGCATATTTCTAACAATTTCAACAATTTGTGTCAATTCTCTATGAACATAATTAAACCGCTCTTTCGAGACCAACGATTCTGAATATAAAGTTGAAGTGAGAGAATGAAATGCCTCTGAACACTCATCCGTGTTATCTTGTGGCGTTGTTATATGATCATCAGAGATAACTAAAGAACTATCGAGTCGCCACCTCAGCAGGAAATATTTTTCAGGGATTTGAAAATAGTTTTTGAGTACAAGTATTCGAAGAGAATGTCTGCATAAAATACCCGAGTGTTCATATTCTTTACACGAACAATGAACTTGTTCGTTGTCTGGTATCCAAATTACCAAACACTCCCCTTCAAGTTTGTTATAATGTCTCAAAAGAAACGACCCGTTTGCCATATCTGTTGTTGCGTACTGCATGCATAACACGAGTTCTTGTTGTAGAGCACTGAACGCGTAGGGTGAAAGTATGCTACGCGCATGTTCTTCCAGGGGTAAACATGTCTTTAAGGGTAAATTTGGTACCCTTTCTTTGGTTTGAAAAGCAACATTTGCAGCTATACTTACCTGAGTAGAAAGAGGATATAAATGTCAACTTTCCAGATTAAAGTGAAATTATGATGATTGTAGAGGTTCAAGAATTACAAACGGGTCAAAGCAGAGCGTTTAACATGGGTTCATACAGGTCGGCCTGTAAAATCTTTTTGACGATTTCGTTTTTAACGAAATAAACAAATAATGATTTAACAAGATGATAAACAATTAAACACATATTGCTAAATAATAATATGACTTTTATTATTTTTTAATAAAGCAGATGAGGTTTTAAGCCAATGATAAAAAACATTTTGGGTGTTTCTCAACCCATATGACCCATTAAGTTTTTTAATTTAACCCGTTTGACCCGTTGGAGAGTGAATAAACACCCAAATCCACCCAATGTTAGGCAGTTGTGTCAAAATTGCCACCTCAAGAAAACTGAGATAATAAACGCCTGACGGCCTAAAGTCAACCTTCTTGATTTGATAAAAGAAAAAAAGTCAATGGGAGTGGGAAAACGGGTCGATTAGACGGGTTGATGAATGAGCCAAATGGGTTTGTGTCAAAGCATGTAACTTTCACCATGGGTCCAAACGGGTCAGATCGACAATCCAACACTTTACACCCAATTTCTTTTAAACGTTATATAAAAAACATGTATTTAAATAAGATTATAAAAAGAATGCTACATTTCTGATTTTTTTTTCTAGATAGAAATGATTTTAGATGTTTTAACCATCGAAAACACTTGGGCTGACTTCTGACCTGTTTGACCCGGTCAACCCGTTTTACGCAATTGGGTCAAGAATCAAGATTGTCACGTTTGGCAAAACCGAGGGGAAACAAACACCTAACAAACCTGTTCAAAAAAATTCTTGAAAGAAGAATGTGGACTCAAAATATTCTTCATGAACTTATCCAATGATTTCATGTACTCAACTGTCATTGTACGGGCAACAAAGTAACCTCTAATATACGCAACGGGCCAAAAAGCCCGATAAGAAAACAAAAGCGACACGTGTTTATCCGACTCAATTCCAAATCGAGCCATGAGTTGATTCCATTGGTTCTCAAAATCCTCTATATTTTCAAGATGAGACATCAACTCAAACTCGGTTTTAAACTCGGTAAATTGCAATCCAAGTGGCACCGAAAACCAACTCGATAATTTCGATATCACATTCCATATACAAATCACGTGTTTAGTGTTGGGTAACTCGGTTGCAATTGCATCTCTAAGGCCCGAATCTAAATCCGTTACAATTGTTTGCGGGTGATTACCTCTCAAGAATCGGATGAACGCCTGTAGGGCCCACGAAAATGATTGAGAAGTTTCATCTTGAAGCAAAACACACCCGAGTATAAAAGCGCGACCTTGATTGTCAATACCAAACCATACGCCAAGAAGCATATTGTAAGTGATGGATCGATAAGTTGTTTCAAAAGTAACCACGTCTCCAAAAACCGAAAAGGCCCTAATCGAATCGCCATAAGCCCACGAAACATTTTCGATTTTACCATTTTCATCGGTCGTGTAATTATACATAAATCCATCATCGCGTTGTCTTGCGGCTCTACAAGTTTCAAGAAGTGCCAACATGTCAATTTCCCGTTTTTCAGTCAGTATAGCATCGTTTTCTTGAACGGTTTTCTTGCATGTTCTAACAAAGTTTCTAACATCTTTTTCTATAAATGGTAATTGTCCCGGTTGAACTCCTTTTTCTAATTCTAAAACTTTTAATATCCGATTAACAGGAAAACCAGCTTTTGTAAGTAAAAGAATTCGTTCTTGATCGGATTCTTGAATTTTTCTGTACGCGGGCAAGAGGCGTACTTGATCATCTTCTAAAAGTTCATGATTATGAATGTTACTAAATTGAGAAACATACCATTGTGTTACACCATCAACAACTTCTTTTGTTAAATACAACTTTGCATCACATCCACATCTTACTGATTTTCTATCTCTTGGGTGTTCCACATTCGCCTTTTTTCTTGGTTGATTAAATCCGGACCGATAACAAACAAAGTCTCGCCTGTAAACCCCAAGATTTTGACTTTCTGTTGACCGTGCTTTCCTGACAGAAAACCCGTTTTTTCGGGCAAAGTTACAGTAGTACTCGAAAGCTTCATCATCAGTTTTGAATATCTGACCGACATATGGCGTGAAGATAATATCTGGTGATGATGTGTCACCGTCACGAGTTACCAACTCAGTCCCAACGGTTGTTGGATCATCTCCTTCATATTTTATATAACATTTCCAATCTCCACAAGGGCATTGCTGGCGTCGAATCCAGATGTTGTTTAATGGTTTTGTTGCCATTTAATTATTATCAATCCTGAGATGATTTGTACTTAAATTAGCTCCAGTTAAACTCAACATGTATAATAACACGGGTTGAATTCATATCAGACTACTAAAAGCATTGAAAAACATCAAACATATTACAAGAAATCAGCCAAAAAGAGGTATATATTAAGGCAATTAACCGCATATGTGTTAGAAACAAAGGCACACTTATAGTGAATTGATACACTAAAATCACTAATTTCTCTTTGTTCTCAGTAAATCTTAATTACCTAAAATAAATTCATACACTAAATCACTAACCCTACCTTAAATAAGACCACTTCAGACTTCATAATCGTAAAAAATTCCCACCAAAATGCTCAATATACTAAAGTCCGTAACAAGGATAGGAAGAGTTGCAACTAAACCAGTATCAATTTACATTTAAGGGATATTAGAATCAAAGTTTGAGTACAAAATTGTAGCTTCTCGGCGAGAATAAGTGCGTAAAAGATGTTCCTCTTTTGAATTTTAACGAAATTAGACTGATTTCAGTTTGTATGAAAGATAAATCAGAGGGAAAATTGACATACCAGAAAGAGGAAATTAGGGTTTTTGAGTCGAGAATCATAATAAAACCTCAGACCGAAGTGGTATTCAGTTTTTCATCCAGCTGCGTGTTGTCTTGTTCTACCTTTTGGTAGCAGCCAGCGGTTGTGTATTGGTTTGATTGTCATAAGAACACTTGGCAGTTGTGGCTTTTAAAAGATAGTCAACGGTTTAATTTTGGTTAACCGTCTATTTGGTGTAATTTCGATCATGTCTCCAATTTGCAGGTAAGGATGTAGCATAAAAAGGGGCATAGACGCGTTTCAACAAGAGTTTTATTAAAATATCCTTTAGCACGCAAGATAAATTTAATATTTTTAGAATCGTGAATAGAACAACAATGTAAAAGAGGCTTAAAACTTACTTTGTTTCGGGCCACCAAATTGGTTGGGTGAGTGTCAATGGCTGAGGAGGTCACGTAAGCACCAATTTGAATGGGTAAGATCACACTCACACACACTTGGTAAGGAAATGTCCAAGTGTGTATGAGTGAGGTTCTCCGTCAAATCAGTCAAACACAGGTTGGAGTTGCCAAAGGAAACGGACACAAACTTTGTTCTCAACTGGTGCAAATGGGTACCTCTCAAAGTGAATATTTTGTCATGGAGAGCCGAGATGGACACAATCCCCACTAAGGATGCTCTAACACGGAGGAACATTCAAGTAGGTTCAAATTTATGCCCCATGTGTAACACGGATAGAGAAACGACAACCCACATTCTCACAGGATGCCCGGTAACTGACACGGTGTGGCAACTTATTGCAACTTGGTGTAGGATCCCCCCGATTTTCGCTTACGGGGTTCGAGACCTATTATTCGTTCACAACTCTTTGGCGGTAAATGACAGGATGAAAATCTTATTCACGCAATAGTCCTTACAACTTGTTGGTGCATCTGGAAGACGAGAAACGAAGTGGTATTCAATAGGGGGAAGCCATCAACTTCTAAATTGTTTGAAGAAGTAAAAAAATCTTAGCTTCCAATGGATTAAAAACCGGGCAAAACTCTCAAGTTTGAGTTGGGAAGATTGGAGAAATTTTAACATTATCATGTAATTGTCTATTTTGGCTTTTATTGGGTGTATCCATGTTCGAGTATCTTGCTAGTTCATGTCTTATCTTTTATATTAATGATAATTTCTCCGTCGTTCAAAAAAAAAAAAAAACGCAAAATATATTAAAAAACTTAAATAACATTACATTAAATTAAAATAACGTAAAATAACAATACAATGACTTAAAAACTTGAATAACAATACATATAATTAAAAAAATACAGTTCATCCTTCACAACGTTTCAAACCTCAACATGGTTGAAACTCGTGCACACGATATTTCGGTAGTGGACTTTTGTCATACGCATGTTGTCACGCTGACAGTATTCATAAACGGTATTGTAAGTACCTGAGAATCCCCGCGTCTTCCATTTCATATATCGCCCGCCATTTCTAGCTAACTGATCACATCTACGCACGTGCACTGTCCTAGACGCGAGTGGAATCCGCAACTAACTCTATACCAAAATCGTAAAGACGTAAAGTGTGGCCTGACCAAGCCTTAACTAGAGCCGCCTCCTCTTTTTGTCGAGCAATTGGAGCATTCGCAACTCCATCTTCCATGGTTACGTGTTTTGTAAAGAACTGAAGAAGAATTGCATAAAATATGGGGGTTAAAGATGAGTTTTATAGTGTTAAATGTGGGGGTAAAAGGTGAATTTTATAATGCGTTAAATAATATATTTTTTTTCACCGCGGAAAGAACAAGGAATATTTTGATTCAAAATTTGTTTGGGCTCTAATGGATTCAAGGAGTGCACTACATGGTTTAGAATTAGTGGAGGTGCGCAATTTGCGGTCCATAAAAAAAAGTTGTACATATTAGTGATGGTATTCAAGTGTGTATACACAACCAGATCCTCAAACCTGGGCTGAATCATGTTGAATCCATATAACCCGAACCAGGAGGTCATGTTGAGAATGTGTGTTTGTCGCTTATAAAAAAAGGTAACAAAGAAATCTGTAAATTACGCAAGTAACAAATGAAACTCCAGTGATTTTAAAGACAAAAAATGTTAGTATGGATTTAATGAAACAACCAGGTAACTTATTATGTGAGATTTTCCCCTTACAACGTGTTGACTAAAAGAACTGAAATGTATAAAGATTATTTTGTTAAAGAAAATTTATAAATTTAATCTATAAAAGTGTAATTCGTGTCATATATGGCATTTCTACATCTAACAAAACATAACAAAAAAAAAATAGACATTTCAGGAATACTTTTCATGATTTTCTCACATAAATATCCACAAGATTTAGTTCATTTGACCATTTGAAGTATTCACTATTGAAACTTTGATGATACCACCTGACTCGAAAAAAATCAGGGACACTTTAAACCGGTAAATAAAATTAGTGACCATTCATAATCCTTCAATTTTTTTGCTCCATTATATATCAGCCACCTCATGACCCTAATTGTGAGCAACTTCGATCCATATCGTAGCGAGCCTGATGAGGCGCTTTTGTAAATCTAACTCGCCGCCCATGTGTAATCATTAATCGCGCAAACTCAGTAGCACATAAGAAATGCATTATGGTTGACTTTATAGCATGAAACAAAGTCTTAACTATTAACAGCCTCATAATTTTTAATTACCAGTAATCCCCACAAGAACAGTTACCATCAACAAAATGATGGAATCTATTTGAATCTCTAACAACTATTAACCTTCCCACAATCTTGGAAACATACTTTAAAAAGGTGTGACAATCACCACATATTCTAAGATTCTTCATTATTCTTATCGGCAGTTCTGATTTTCTTGTAAGAACAAAAGCAACAGCAAGTTTTTCACTATGGTAACTCAAAATCTCCTCTTGATTTTCAATTTCAAGATCACGAAGCGCGTATTTAATCTCAGGAACATAACCCATTTCCCTCATTCTCCCTTGCAACTCGAGGACCTTTTCGTAAATTTCATCAATTTCAGGGTGTGATTTATCAGAAGCTACAAAAACATGAACACCATCTTTCATAGTTACCCAACTGCAACCAACTTCTTTCTTAACTTCTGCTAATTTCATTAATAAACGAGTCTTTCTCATGTCTTCCCATTTACCTTTAACCGCGTACATGTTAGAAAGAAGCACATAATTAACCGCGTTATTAGGGTCTAGCTCCAACAACTTTGACCCGGCCCGTATGCCCAAGTTTATGGCCCGCTCATTGTTTGATCTGCAACAAGCTCCAAGAACCGTTCGCCAGATCAGCACACTCGGGTTCATTGGCATTTTGTTTAAAAAATCTTCCATTTTATCCACCTCACCAGCGCGTCCAAGAATATCAATCATACAAGAATAATGTTCCATTTTCGGGTTTAACCCATATACTTCACTCATGGAATTAAAATGGTCAAACCCTTGGTCAACCAAACCCATATGGCTACAAGCCGATAGAACACCAACAAACGTCACATGATCCGGAATTTCGCGTTCGAGCTTCATTTTGTTGAAAATATTTAAAGATTTATCCGCGTTTCCATGCCTCGCGTACCCTGATATCATCGAATTCCAAGAATATACGTTTTTTACGCGCATTTGATTAAAAAAACGTGATGCGTAATCGATTCTTCCACATTTTGAATACATGTCAACAAGTGCACTCCCGACGACGACATCATCGTCCACATAAGCCCTAATCCCACACGCGTGGACTTCCATACCTCGCTCCAATGTTGCAACCGATGCACATGCGCTAAGAACACTTGCCAAAGTGAAGCAATCCAATCTTTGACCATTAGTCAACATAAGTTTGACCAAGTTCATTGCTTTATTCAATTGCTCGTTATGTATGTACCCAGAAATCATCGAATTCCAACTCGTTTCGTCTTTTCTATCACCCATTTTTGAAAAAACTTTCTCACAATCATCCATATTGCCACATTTCCCATAACACATTAGAATTGCATTTCCAACCGCGTTTTCATCAGCAAAAGGGTATTTTAGTAATAACCCATGAATTTGTCTAACTAGTTCGTTTACAGATGATATTGCTCCAAGCATATTTACAAATGTTATCAAATTTGGTCGCCAACCTCCACACATCATTTCCATGAAATATTCAACAGATTCAAGAACCGAAGAATCAGTATCAGAAAATACACCAATAATGGAATTCCAAGAAACTTGATCATATTCTTGCATCAATGAAAACACTTTCTTGCAGTTATTTATACAACCCGTTTCTGAATACAAGTCAACAAGAGAATTTGAAACTGAAACATCATTATCCAATCCCAGTTTAACTACTTCACAATGTAATTGTTCTCCTAACCTTAAAGAACCCAAACCAGCACACGAACTCAAACCACTGATTATTGTAAAATTTCCCCGATTCAGTTGATTTCTTCTCATTTCACAAAACATCATAACCGCATCCACAAAACAACCATTTTGATCAAAACCAGTGATAATTGAGTTCCATGAAACTTCATCTTTGTTTATCATAAGTTTAAAAGAAGAAGAAGCATCATTAACTGATCCACATTTGGCATACATATTTATCAAACTGTTTCCAACTGCAACATTGGAATCAGTAAATCCATTCCTGATAACATAACCATGAACCTCTTTACCAATTCTTCTACCTTCCTGCAAATCAGATAATTCACTAAGAGTACTCAAAAGAATCACATACGAATCAGACGTTAGTTTTACTAAATTTTTCATTTTTATAAACACTTCAACAGCTTCTTCTCCATGTTTTTGTCTTGCTAACCCAACCATGAGTCCATGCATTGATACCACATTTTTTACATCCATTAATTCAAAAATCTTTTTAGCTAATGAAATTTGCCCAAATCTGGCAAACCCGCTAACCAAAGCACTTCCAACATACAAATCAAAAAGAAATCCAGATTTTTGTATCGTGCACATAACCTGTTCGAGTGAAAATGAGTTGATTTCAGATAACATGGAAGTTGCTGTTATTATGCTTCCAAATGTATACTCAGTTGGTTGTAAACCCTCTGCTTGCATACCAGAAAAGAGTTTAAAAGCAGAAACTGCATCTCCCCTGTGAGAACAAACCGAAATAATCGAATTCCACGAAACTAAACTTCTACTTTGCATCTCATCAAAAACACAAAAAGCATAATCAGGCGAATCCATACAGTTCCCATACATTGAAATCAGCCCGTTACACACCACTTCATTGAAAACATTTACAGTTTTTGAAACAAAACCATGAAGTTGCATACCGAATATAAGCCCGTGAGATTCTAGAACTTGACAAGCTCTCAAAACACTACCAATAGCATAATGAACAGGTGGCGATCCCCCACGAATCATCTCCTTGAAAACATTACAAGCCTCATTAGGCATGTTGTTTCGAGTATACCCTGATATCAAACAAGACCATGAAATCGAGTTTCTTTGAGGCATTTCATCAAACACCTTACGTGCAGATAGCATTTCACCGATTCGTGTGTAGATATTGACAAGGGTATTAAGCAAGAACACATCAGAAGTAAATCCATTCTTGAAAATCTGTAAATGGAGTTGCTTTGAATCCTCATGGGAACAAGAGTACTGATATCGATTAACAAGCGATTCATAGTTTTCCCGATCAAAAGAAGAAACCGGCGTGATTCCGAGGTTGGTAAGACAAGATTCATCCGGTAATGGTGTTGAAGAAGGAGAATTTGATGGCAAAGATTGATTACAGCTTTCGGAATTGACAAAATGCGAGTCTTTGGAGTGAATTAACAATGGCGCTAATGTAAGAGAAGCAGAGTTCGAATAACACAAAAGATGTCTCTGAGTAAATACAATGTTTCTCTGAAACATGATACACTGAATTCCGCGGAATAAGAAACCTTAGTTATATTAAGATTTATTATTTAAGAGGTAATGTTTAATGTTGAAAATGGTTATATCTAAACTTGTAAATATGTTAATTTTCGTCCACCTTTTGATTAATCACATTAAGGCAACCAGGTTGTGATTTAGAAGTAACCAAAACCCGGTTTTTGTGAGAAATAATCGAAACCCCAATATAGCCCGATAACAATCTCAATCCTAATTAATATCCAAAAAGTGTTCATCATCCACCACGAATGATGCTTTGAAATCCATGTTTCTTGGGGGCATTTGGTTTCTATTCTCCAATATTTCTGTCAATTGATTATGTTTTGGAAGCTTGATACTCTTGATCAAACCAGAGATGATTAATCTAACTTCACAGTTACTAATTTACTATTGATTGTAAGAAGACATGGCTCTATATATAGCTTCTTCGCTTCTTGACATTTTATCAAACAGTTGGCGGACAAAAGTACTAGATCTAACAGTGACCTCGGAAATCTATCTGTTTCTAATAGGTAAGACTGAAGATGGTAACAAACAAATATAATTGCCAATAAATGAGAAAATAGGTAAGCGTTTAAATCATCAAACCGCAAACTAGTTGATGAGGGTTCATTTTTGTTCTTATACGGATCTCAGGCTCTTTTCTTGGATCGAAGCCTTGACCTTTCAAAGCACTCGAGAAAATCCTGTGTTTATCAATAGAACAACAACAAAAATAATCCATAAATTTACCTAAAATAACGATCCATTTTAGCCAAAAGAAAGTATTGATTTTTCAAACTCTGGCGGCTTAAATATATTTTGATTAGAACAAGGTTCTTTAGTCTTTACGCTATGACGCATCTATACGATGACAATAACGTGATAGAAAACGCGTCTGTACACTTCGTAACCAGCCTTAAAAGTTGTTGTGTTGATCAATGTGGTGACATAGCTAAAGAGTAAATAGAAGCGTAAGCTTCTTTGATGTAAGAATGAGTGTTAAACATAGAGACAAATTCGGAGTGTTAAAGTTGAAAGAGTGTTAAAGTGGAAAGCTGTGTAAATTTTCTTTTTAGTTAAATCGTATCCTCTCTAACAACTTGTTAGAGGTTAGTTTGGTAATTAATATATTCCCACGCCTCCTTTCACGCCTAGGCGTTCACGCCCCTTTTCCTCCTCTCCCCACACCTCGTTACGGATAGACTAATAGAGGGTACTTGAGAGAATAGTTAGAACATTTGACGTGTCATGATTTGATTAGGTAATTTGGGATGCTACTTATAATTACCCTCCCACCACTTCCTCCACCCTAAATGCGTGATGAGATGCTTTGCATTAGGGTAGGCAATCATCAATTCATCAAACGTTCTTTAAAGACATTGGTTGTGTGGGTAACAAAAAACTGCGTATTGACTCGCGACTGTGATCTGGCAAAAATCAGCGTCGGGTGTCGCATTCTGGCCATCTATGCTTTCTCTGTTAGGGATCTGATCACTTTGCATAGCCACTATGGGGAAAAGGATGCGGAAAAAAATGTTCTTCTTGGTATTATCATTATTTTGTGCTGGTGCATCTGGAAGACCAGAAACGCTCTAAGATTTTCGGGTACTCAAGGTGGAAGATGTTTTTTGTGATATAAGGTCTTTAGGTTATTTATGGTTCAAAAGCAGATCTAAGTACAAGTCGATGATATGGCACGACTGGTGTAAATTTGTAATTATGTAATTGCTTTGTTTTGTCTGTTTGTCTCCGACCTGGTTTTCAGGTTTCGGTTTGTTCTAATTAAGTTTTCTTTTCAAAAAAAAAAAGAAAAAAAAAAGAAACTTAAATTATATAACATGTTAATTTGGGTATTTTTAAATTATAAAACCAATCACAATGGCTTGCTCAAATAAAACTTGTTTACTTAAAAAAGTCTAAATTGATCAATTCCACCCACGACTCTTATCTTTTACCACCACTACTCTCACCACCAACACAAGCCCACTATCATCATCGCTACCACCACAGTGTCAGTCGCCACCACCGTCTTTACTGTCATCACCTCTATGATCCCACCTACATTGTCGTCACTGTCACCACTACCGCCTCTAGCCATTTAAAAACATCACTTTTTTCAACCATGTTTCATTTTCTTCGGACAAAATTAGCTTCACTCGAATCCTACCGATAGTTCTTAAACCACCCATTTTAATACAAACTCATTTTGCTTAAAACTTGTTTTCACTTTTACTCGGCCTGAGCCTGACATTTCTATTTTACCAAGCTTAGCTTTCATATTATATGATTTACTTTTCTAATAAATAAATATGTTATATTTTAACAAACATAACCTGTCATTTTTTTTTGGATAAAATATAATCAAAATCAAATTAAAATAAATAGAAAACAAAATTTGATTGCAAGATCCAAACAACATATAATTGTTTTAGCTGGAAAACATGTCTCTAATCAGCATGTAATTGTCTTTTATGGATATAATTCAATTGATCACAGTTGTATAGGCATCTTTATACGGCGGTCCACGGTGGCATAAGCCCACCGACACCCCACGTCTCCATTCATAAACCTAAACTTTCAAATTTGTCCCTCAACCAAAAGAAATCACAAAAATGTTTTTTTTTTCCGTTTTTATTGCTAATAAACGTAATTACTTTTAATGACGTTGCACGGTTTACCTCTCAAGGCTCCCAAGTAAACACTAGACGGTTTATCATATACACATTGAGTTGAAAGAATTCATTTAGACGAAATTCGGATGAACACATTTAAATCGTTTAAACCAAATAAATTTATGTGTTACGTGCCACAATTTTATAAGCCGAAGACCTTTTTTGATTTATTTGTTTCACTTTTCATATTGTGTTCAATATATTTTGAAGGTGATTTCTTTCAATCTTTCTTGTTTTGCCTTAGACCCGGCCCTCTCATGGTTTTTAGTCACCCTAAACCAAATGTGACACACGCCAACTATTACATTAGATTTTTACACAATCCAAGGTCATCATGCGACATTTCTTTGGTATATTTTATTTTATGTTATGGTTTAATCAATTAATTGATTATGGCTTCATGATTGTTACATAAATTGATGATGTTGTTGTTCTCTATTTTAACTGAATAATGCTGATTGTATGTGTTTTATTGTTGTTTCTCATGATTACTTGCCGTGCTTAATTATATATGTTCTGAATAAATTCTGAAGATATTTTGTGTTATTTACTTAAGATGTGTAACAATACAAACTCGAAAACTTAAAAAAAACTAAAACAATAAACATAATCAAGTTGTCACCGCCGTAACAACGCGCGGGTATCTAACTATTACATATGTATGTATATGTGTATGTGAATGAGATTTGAGGTTGGGCCCACAATGGTGTTTGGTTTTGCGTTCGGAAATTCTAATGGAATTCCGGATATCATGAATAAGATTGGATATCCAATGGTTGCTCTCACGTTTGGTTCCAAACACATGCCTCCACCTCATCAGGATGAGACCATTAAAAGGTGGTCTAGTCAAGGTTTGAAGCCATATTTTTTAATTGTGTGATTCTATTCTTACCATTTAACGTCAACACTTGCCGTTCAAAAAAATAAATAAATAAATAAATAAATAAATAAAAAAATTTAACGTCAACACTCATCCTTATTGTATTTCTTTATCATGTACTATCTAGTATATTCTTTACTAAACACTTTATTTCTTATTTCATTAGTTCAATATTTAATATTTTTGGTATTATACACATGTAATACTCGATTTTTTTTACCTACACCCATACGTCATACATATACACATTTAGGTAGAGCAAAACCTAAATATCAACTAAGTCCGAGGATAGGGTTCAATTGACAAAGTCGTAAAAATCATCTAACCAGTAATGAATTTATAACAAGTTATAAAACTAGTTATTATTCGACACAACTTCTTTGCAGCCAACATCTACCAAATAGCTACAGTAACTTGTGCTTTTTTCATGTCAAGAATCATATATGATATAACTCAAGCAATGGGCTTAGATGCTTAATAGTTGAGGGATTGAAAATGTAAAGGTGAAGAAAGAGAAAAGGGTTCTGTTTAAAAAAGAACAAACGAAGGAAGGTAGGAATTGGTAATTTGGGATATCGACAATTATGATAGTGATTGAATTATTTTTTTCGGCGGATCGAATGTTTTATTAAGTGCAATTATTTAATCAGATGACATTTCTTTTGTTTAATTCACGTAATATTACTCATTTATGTAACTAGTTATTAGCTTAATAAAATATATAGACACACCTAGAGTTTTTAACTTTTTATAATTTTTATAGGCATAGTTGTCTTGGTCAACTTTTATTGCTTTAACTTTTAAGGTTATGCGATATGGGTTCAAGA
The DNA here is from genome assembly GCA_009936405.2 of Stevia rebaudiana. Classification (NCBI taxonomy): domain Eukaryota; kingdom Viridiplantae; phylum Streptophyta; class Magnoliopsida; order Asterales; family Asteraceae; genus Stevia; species Stevia rebaudiana. Next base: position 9,646,493 of record WOUH02000028.1, on the reverse strand, counting down.
AGAGCCCCACCCCATTTCAGGAAGCCATGGGAACACCACCCCCATGTTCAGGGTGGTGTTTATTCACCGGGTGAAGCCGAGTAAAGGGAAATGGGAGAAATAGGAAAAACTGGAAATTGAGAAGAAGTGAGGAAAAGTGAAAGGACACCACGTAAAATAGAGAAAATTAATGAAAAAGAAAATTGAAAAAACTGATATAACTAATTGAAATTAACTTATTTTTTAGTTTTTGCATCAACTTAATGTTTCGTTGTGATCTAGTTGTGATGACAATAAAATAAATTGAATGTTGTGAAAAAATCTTCTTAGTTAAGAATATTCAGGGCTCACTTAGAGTTAATTTATTATAATCTAATTTTAACATGTAAAATAATATATGTTTTTTTGCTTTGTATGGTTTCGAACCTCTAACTTTCATTTAGAAAGTCAGGGTGACAGTGATATACGAGGGCAAAGCCCCCTTTGGTATGTAAAATAATATTATTGAGAATCATTGATAACGGAATAAATAAAGATTTGATGGTTATGTATACAAACACTTTCAAGTTTTAACAAGTCCACTCAGCGGTCTTCCGGTTCCATCCACCACCGTGTCCCCGGCAAAATGCAACCGTCTCCGGCTTTATCTCTCCTCTTCCTCTTAGTCATCACTCTATCCACCACCACCAATGGTCATAACATCACCCGCATCCTCCAAAAAACCCCCGAATTCTCAACCTTCAACCACTACCTAACCCTCACTCACCTCGCCGGAGAAATCAACCGCCGCCAGACCATCACCGTCTGCGCCGTCGACAATGCCGCCATGTCCACCTTGATCGCCAAAGGCCTCTCACTCGAAACTATAAAAAATGTTCTCTCTCTCCATGTCTTTGCTGACTATTATGGCGCCAAAAAGCTCCATCAGATCACCAAAGGATCCACCTCCACCGCCACCATGTACCAAGCCACCGGAGAAGCCCCCGGCACTACCGGATTCGTTCATATCGCCGACGTTAAAGGCGGCAAAGTCCAGTTCACACCGGAAGATAACCCTTCCCAAACCGACGTCGTTTTCGTCAAATCAATTCTAGAAATGCCGTACAACATCTCCGTCATCCAAATCAGTCAGGTATTGAACTCACCGGAGGCGGAAGCTCCGACGTCGGCGCCAGATCTAAATTTAACGTCGCTGCTGCAACGCGACGGTTGTAGGGCGTTTTATGATATGTTATCAACGTCCGGAGCAATCGGAACGTTTTTTAGCACCGTCAACGGCGGAGTCACGGTGTTTTGTCCGAGTGACGCCGCCGTTGAGACGTTCGCGCCAAAATACAGAAACTTAACGGCGGAAGGGAAGACGTCGTTGCTGCTTTACCACGGCGTTCCGGTGTACAATTCCATGGGGATGTTGAGATCCAGCAATGGATTAATGAACACGTTAGCGACGGAAGGAGCGAGTACGTACGATTTCACGGTACAAAACGACGGTGAGGATGTGAAATTGAAGACGAAAGTGGTGACGGCGGCGATCACGGGGACGGTTGTCGATGATGAGCCGGTGGCAATTTACAGGATTGATAAGGTTTTGATGCCGCCGGAGTTGTTTAAGGGGGCGGTGGAGGCGGATGAGCCGGCTCCGGCGCCGAAAGGATCGAAGAAGAAGAAGAAGGCGAAGAAGGGTGAGGATGCCGGAGCTCCGGGACCGGATTCTTCCAGCGATTATGGTGATGGTGATGCGGCGGATCAGACGGCTAATTCCGGTGAAAAGGTGGTATCGTCGGCGGTTATGGCATTGTTTCTCATCGTCGGCGGTTATGGCATTCTTTCCTTTTAAAATTTTTATTATACTTTTTTTTTTTGTAATATATTTTCTCTCTCTCTCTCTCCTTTTGATTTGTAATTGTTATGACTTTCGAGTCTATAATGATTTGAAGATAATAAAAAGATACTGATTTGATGTTAATACAAAATATACGCTTGTTTTTATTATTAGTTTTTAGACTTGATTATAACTAGCTACGTGTGGTTTAACGATTTGGGTGTGTAATTTCTAAAAGTTATATAAAAGATCCAATAATATACAATTGGGTAATATAAAAGGCTCTCACCTTAGATGTACGTTGTCTTTTAACGCTCAATAAGTGTAATGACTAAAATACTATTAAATTTATAACTAAAATTAAAAAAAATAATTACTATATAAACTACGGGCCCCACATCCAAAAGTCATTTGCTTTTCCTCCTCTGACAATGATCTTCTCTGATTGTCTCTGATACCCTCCTATCAACATTTAAACCATCAAATTGAACCCAAAACTCCCAAAACCCTAAATACAGGTGTGTCGGATCTTGATAACCTTCGTACATAGATATGTCTAATAACCTTCGTACATCTGGTGGTGTGTCGCCCAATCGCCTTTTTTTTGTTTGTATATAGATCTTGAGATCTAGAGCAGGAATAAAAGGAGTTTTTGGCTTTACTAAACCAATTTTTTGGTAGCGGTATCAAGAAGAATTTCCCTCCCACGCATCAGGTGGTTGTATTTTTTTGCATCTGAAAATTGTCTGGTTTAAATTATAGGGTTTATGGCTTTAGCAAGCAAGAATTGGGTACTTGGAGACATAGAACAATTGTTGATGGTATCGTGTAGGGGTGTTCAAAGTTGTGTTTGAACGGTTTTTGTGTCAAATCGTGAACCATATCTTTAAAAATATAATGTATTTAACTTTTACGGTGTTGGCTGGTTTTATATGTTTTGATTTTTACTAAACGATAAATCAAACTGTTTGTTACGGATTTCAAAATTCGAAGACGACCAACCAAAATTTAATAAAAAATAAACTGATCGTGAAACGAAACTGATAACCGGCTTGGACTGTTTTATGGTTTTAAACCGAGTCGTGAACACCTCTAGTATCGTGCCAGTGTGAAGAAAGGTTGTGGTGTGGGGGAGGAGGGGGGAGCCTTATGACGGTGACCATGGTGCGGTTGTTGGCCAGAGAAAGGGTTTCCAGGAGAAATGGTTGCCGGAGATCGGTAGCTGACAACAAAGTGAAGAAGGAATGGTGTGATTAGGTTTTATTTTATTTGTGTGGTTGTTGGTCCCATCATTATGTTATCTGAATTTTGTGTGGTAAGCGTATGTTAGTCATTTTACACCTATTGAACAGTAAAAGATAATGACCATCTAAAAGATAGTAAGCGTATTTTAGTCATTTTATATAATTTTTAAGTTAGAGACCCAAACCATAATATGAGTAATCGACAGAAACTTTCGTGTAATTAGCTAAAAAAATTAATATGTAATGTTTGGTAACTTTTTATTTTTAATTTTTGTTATTGATCATCTTTTCATTTTCAACAATTCCATCCATTGCTCTCAAATACCCACAACTGATTTTATCTTGAGCAAATATAAACCGTAAAATCAACTAATGGAATCTAGAATGAATATAAGGTTTCAAAAGTTGTCAAGCGCTCTCAGGTCGGTCAACCGGGGAGTTGGAAGTACTTGGAGAGTGCTCGAACATGGTAAATTACAAAGAACTTAATTTTTCAAAAGCCCAAGGCAAGGGTCTATTTTACAAAACATAGCTGACTCTAGGCTTCACTTGTTCAACTCATTAAACACCAACCGAAAATCATTGAACCCACCCACTAACCTAACACAAGACACCAAATTGAAGGTAGTGCAAGTCAAGTTTGCTACTCAAGGTCACGAACTCACGATGGAGGTTAAGTTAATGAAAGTCAACGGTTTCACCGATGAGGTATACATCCAATTGGATGGTAGTGGAATGATACTTCAGTCATGTGTTAAGTGTGTGGTTTGTTGAAACTTTTTTTTGGTATGGATGGTAGATTCTATTAGTGAGGGCATAAACAAACCTGAACCGAACTGAACGGGACTTTATGTGTGTTTGTATGTTAAGAATCTATTGGACATACGAATGGTCCGCATATGCATAATCAAACGAAATTTCTTATGTGCATATGTTTGTGATGGATTAAGTTTGTTCGTACTTATTTGTGCTGATTAAATAATTTCGTAAATGAACACAAACGAAAAAACAAACAAGCAAACAAACGCAAACAACTATAGACAAACGCAAAGCAACATTTCGGTAAACTACATATGTTCATGTTTCTTATCTTTGTCTCGGACGCTTAATTGTTGGTTTGTGACTACTTGTATAATTATCATGTTTAAGTTGTTCTTAGACCACTAATTGAACAAATAGTGAAAAAACTTTATGCCAAATGAACAAAAGTTATAAACTACTACAAGACACAAAATTAGGTCTGCTCCATTAATAAAATGAAAACAGTAGATATAACCAAATAAAACCTTAACCTTCAATCCTTCATGTTTCATCTTTAAAAATAAAGTAGGTTTTCCTCGCTCACGCATGTTTCCTCGGAAATTTGTCACGATCCAGAATTTCAAAACGTGGATTCAAAAAGACGTCGCAACAACTATCACTCCAACGTACGTAAAACCCTAAGTCGTCCCCTCGTAACAACGGCGATCACTCCACTTGTGTGTTGTGGCGGCATATCTAAAAGTAGATAAAAAAATTATCGTGACGGTTGTCACTCCACTGTAAAACTCTAGAACGTACTTCGTTGAAAAAACAAGCATCACTCCGCTGTAAAACTTAGAGTACTCAGTTGTAAATGCAAGTGTCAAGAAACCTTAATGCAAACACATGAAATAAAAACAAATGTTTCTTTATGTTTCATTTCAGATACTCAGTTGTAGTTTTTGAACATCTAAAGGTTGTGAATAGGTTTGAAATCGAATATGAATTTGAAGCTTGATGGAGTAACACCCCATAGCATCAAAACGGGGACACTTTTGAGTCACAGCTCTTAGGGAAACTTCAAGAACAAGTTTAATAATTGTAAAGTCATAAGGTAGCACATCGAAGTTGCAACTGATTTAGGCACCTCGGGTGGGAAAGCCACATTCGGTAATCAGTCCTAAACAAGAAGACAACACAACCAAAATAAATAAAGCAGCGGCACCCATTCACACTGAGTCATGGCTCACAAGATAAAATGGGCTCGATCTTAGAATTATTTTGAGGAAGAAAGTAGAACAAGAAATGTTATTGGAAAATAGTATTAACGAAACAAGATGCAAGATGATACTACTGGATAATGAATATAAAAAGATATGAGTAACTTAGATCTTGGTGTGTAAACAACAATAGGACACTCGATATCGATCATCATTAAAGGCCAAATATTGGAAAATGGGCATTTGTATCGTCCAAGTTGAATTCGGTAACAAACTATTTAGAATATAATGAGCGGCGCGCACAATCACAACAACAAGCACTATAAATATCTATCCCCTCTTTTAAAAGAGGACATCCTATTCCAACTTACACATTTCACTAAGTTCTCAGAGTACACTCACACAAGTAAACGCACAAAACCAATCCTAGGCTGAATCAAGTTAATTACCATGCTCTCGTGTTGTTACGAGACATAAACATCTAGGTTATAATTATTGTAGCAACAACGCTCGAGTTTAGAATTATAATCGAATGTCGAATTTAGTAATTCCCAGTTAACAGATGTGATTTGATCAAGAAAATAACACGATGAATGAATCTGAATCATCCGTAAATTAATTTAATTAGTTACATTTTTAGTTTTTTTGGTTAGAAGTCACATCTTATCTTGTTAACTTGATAAACGCACAAGATTAGAAAACAAATAACTTTAAATGGCTTCAAATAGACAAAAAAAAAAAAAAAATTATAGAAGAAATGAGAAACTCTACTACTATTAGAAATTTATAGAAGAAATGAGAAAATTTACTCAGTCTTAAACACGCTAAGCAACTTCAGAGGTATTAGGTATTTGTGTTAGGAAATTAAAACCTAAACTGTGTGGTCCAAGTGATCTTAAACCAAAAACATTTGTACTTTCATCAGACCGATACGACGATGACCTATGGGGTTGAAGGAAGACACGTAATATAATAGTGAACCAATCAATCACACTGCAAATCAATGGCCACCTGTTAGATATTGGTGATGTGATCGCAAAACGAACACCCAACAGAAGCATTCAACATCATCATTTGTCGATATTCATCGAAACTTTGATGAAAAACCGGAAACAGAAGTAACAATCCTACACGCTACAGCTTGATTCAGTTGCTTCAATCTCTATATTACTGATTCTGGCGTGTTTCTTTCTACTACTTTTGCTGAAAATTGATTCGGAAGCTCGGGGATCTGTAACTGAATCTCCTTCCTAAATTAACTTTGTAAGCATCATCATCGTTTCAGGTTCGGTATCAATTTCGATTACAGTTTCAACTTCTATAGGACTAGATTCTACTGGACGTTTAAGAGCAGCATGTGTTTTCTGTAGCTTATTCTTGTTTGTTTATATTAAATCCGTCAGTTAATACTTAATACATGTGAATTTCTGTTTTCTTCGACTGGTTTTTAAAAATATCTTAATTCATGTGATTCGTATTCCGGAAAGGTCAAGCTTAGTGATGAAATTGATATAAATTTGTTGTATGTAGATTATGTTGCTTTAATCCGAGTTAGATACGTAAAATTAGGGCTTCTCTAACATGCTCCTAAAAGGATCCACAATAGAACGTTTTTTATATCAATTCTTCTTGTATGTGCATTTGATCTCTCAGTGCGCTATTTCCATGAATGCTTGATTGATTTCGTTCTTGTTCAGCTCACAATTTGTAAAACTTCAGGTGTGTTATTCCAAAATGGCGGCAATATTAGCTTCTAACAGCTGCTATTGCCGTGATGTACAACTGGTAAACCAAGTCAGAACATCAGACAATCTCAGCTTCTCAAGATCTGTTTCTATCAACAAACTAGACAGACATGAATGCACTTTACCTAAAATTGATAGGTTTCAAAGGTTACATGCTGAGATGCAGCAGACAGACTCATCAATGAAATTTGGTACCAACGGTCGACCTTCAAAGCTTGATACAAATGGTCAACCTATGAAGCTTGGTGCCAATGGTAAACCAGTGAATTTGGGTGCCAATGGTCAACCTATGAAGTTGGGAAGAAAAGGTCAACCAATCACCATGGTTCCCACCAGTGAGGTGGTTAATAATAACAATCTTCCATCCAAACAAAGAGCTGGAATAACAAATGGATCAGCACAAATTGTTAATGGAACAAGTCTTGTTAAGAGAGAAACCTCACAACCACTTGTTAAATCTGTAAAAGTTAAAGAATTTACAGGATTCCCACCTTCTGAAGAATTACGGGTCCTGCCATCAGATGAAAGTTTTAGTTGGGCAAATGATAATTATAATTCGGTTCAAAGATCAATAGATGTATGGTCTTTCGTTCTTTCGTTGCGTGTTCGTGTTTTGTTTGACAATGCAAAGTGGGCGTATCCTGGTGGCTTCACAGAAGAAAAACAGGTTGGGTATCTATAACTGAATAATATTTGTTTTCTGTTATCAGTATAGTAACTTCTGTATGCATATTTAGAAAAACAGAAGAAGAAAAACAGCTTCATGGTTAAGAGAATGCGTGCTACAACTTGGGCCAACTTTTATTAAACTTGGGCAGTTATCTTCAACAAGATCAGATCTATTTCCACGTGAATTCGTTGATGAACTCGCCAAATTACAGGTATCGCGCCCTTGTCTGCATATGATTTAGTGATTTTTTTTTTCTATTTATTTTATTATTATTATTTTTTTGTTTCTTTGATTCATTATGATATTATATGATTCAGGACAGAGTACCAGCATTTTCACCAGAAAAAGCAAAAAGTTTTATTGAAAAAGAATTGGGAGCTCCAGTTAATATACTCTTCAGGGAGTTTGAAGAACGACCGATTGCAGCTGCTAGTCTTGGTCAGGTAAAATCTAAATCTATAATTGCTTTTTTAATTCTGATTAAATTAGTTTAAGATTTTCTTTTATTTATGATCCTTATATTATTTCTTTTGATATGGAACTCATGAAGATTTTTCTGTAGGTACATCGTGCAATACTGCATAATGGAGAGAAAGTAGTTGTTAAAGTTCAAAGACCTGGTTTGAAGAAACTTTTCGACATCGATTTACGTGAGTATTGTACTTCTATTTTGTTGTTATTATTAAAATATATATTTTTTGTTTGTTTTTGACAGTGACTCAATTATAAAACACTTTTTATCCAGGAAATTTGAAGCTAGTTGCAGAGTATTTTCAAAGAAGTGAAAGCCTTGGTGGTCCCACAAGGGACTGGATTGGTATTTATGATGAATGTGCAAAGTAAGTATCTATCCATCTATTATTACATGCTATCACATATTTTTGGTAAATAGTGTGAAATGGGATGAAAAAGAAACATATTGTGTGCGAGTATTTTTGTATTGTTGTTTTGGTTGACTTTAAGTCGGTTAATCTAGTTTCTTGTTTCTATTTTGTTTGCAGGATCTTGTATCAGGAGATTGATTATATAAACGAAGGAAAAAATGCGGATAAATTTCGTCGAGATTTTCGTAATATAAAGTGGGTCCGCGTGCCAGTATGTTTCTTCCTTAATTCTTCATTATTTCCAAATTTTCAAATTAAGACTTGGTCACATGCAGTTTTTGATAATGTACAGAAAATTTCAAAATTTTATATAACACTTGGTCACATGCAAAGAAAAATAATTAAAAGTGATGATCACTGAATATTGTGTTTTTAATACAATTTGATATCATGCAGCAAGTATTCTGGGATTATACTGCAACCAAGGTGCTGACATTGGAGTATGTTCCAGGTTTTAATCTGAACTCTGTTAAATTTATAAAATGATGTAATCTATTACTTAAAAGGCTTTCGTTTTTTAATTTATGTTAAACAGGCATCAAGATAAATAATATAGACGCGATAAAAGAAAGAGGTTACAGTCGATCCCAAATCTCTTCGCGTGCCATTGAGTCATACTTGATTCAGGTTTAGATTTATTCATCATTTTGACAATTTCTTTTTATTTAAATTTTAATAAACTGGTGTGTACTATACAGATACTGAAAACCGGTTTCTTTCATGCTGACCCTCATCCTGGAAATCTTGCTATTGATGTGGATGAATCACTAATCTACTATGATTTTGGTATGATGGGGGAAATTAAATCATTCACAAGAGAAAGATTGATGGATCTTTTTTATGCAGTTTATGAAAACGATGCAAAAAAGGTTTACAACTTTATATTATCTTCATACTTTCTCTAAACCATTCAGTTATTAAATATCAACCAAAAAAATGAAATAATAATATTTGAGTTAACTAAATTGCAATCATGCAGGTTATGAACAGTTTAATCAGTCTTGAAGCTCTTCAACCTACTGGAGACATGTCATCAGTATGTAAAATTATATTTTTCTTTTTTTTTTAATTTAAAAATCTTGTTAAATCCTGCACATCTGTTTGTCATACATTCAGGGATGGTAATTGGTCGGGTATAAACCTTCAGGATTTTCATTACCTGCAACACAATCTTAAACGAACCCTAAAATACTCAACCACAGTTCTCATATATATTTCAACATACTATATGTTATATTTTCAAGATTATTTAATATAAATTATGTGTATTAATCATAGGTGAGGAGATCTGTTCAGTTCTTTTTGGATAATATACTAAATCAGACACCAGATCAGGAGCAAACTCTGGCTGCAATTGGAGAGGTATGCAATTATGCATCTGCGTATTTGACACACTTGATTTTTTTTATTATTATTTTTTATCCCTGATGATATTTAGATTTCTTTTCTTTTCTGAGGATATTATGATTTGTATGCAGGATTTATTTTCTATAGCAACAGATCAGCCTTTCCGGTTCCCATCAACGTTCACATTTGTAATTAGGGCATTTTCCACTCTTGAAGGTGAGTTTGAAATTACATATTTATGTATTCATGTGTGCGCGTATATTTGGTTCTAAAGCGCGCCTAAAAGAGATCCAGCTTTTGATCATGCATATTATTAATTTATTTGTCTCCTTGCAGGAATTGGGTACTCACTGGATCCAGATTTTTCATTTGTCAAGATTGCTGCACCTTACGCGCAGGTTAGTTATCCTATATGAATGAATATATAAATGAATATATATGATGCTTCAATAATTCAAGTTTCACCAAAAAAATTATATAAATTATTTCAAGCATGGTACTCAACACATACAAAAAACTGCAATAATTTGAAAAGAAAAAAAAATACATATAATACGCGTTATAAGTAATAAAAATTAATTAAAAAAAACCACTTTGATTGTCTCTAGACGCGCGTGTTGTCTGTTTTTTAGTATGTAATTTTGAGTTTTTTTTTTAATGTGAGAATCTTACGTCTGCCAAATGATTTACAGGAGCTGTTAGATCTAAAACAACAACGACCCAGTGGAACACAACTTGTTGCTGAAATACGAAAACAAGCAGACGATGTAACATGACCTCATTTAAAAGTTTCTAAATTTATAAAAAAAATATAAAGCTATGATCATATAAACTAAAATAAGGGTATCTTATTACTTTCAGGCAAGATCAAACACAATGTCAATGCCTTACAGAGTTCAGAGAATTGAGGAGTTTGTTAAACAACTAGAAGTAGGCGACCTTAAACTTCGCGTCAGAGTTCTTGAGGTATATTATCTATTTGCATATTTGATTATTTGTATATATTTGGTTATAATTTTTAAAATTTTTTTTATATATATGTTGAAGTCTGAGAGAGCAGCTCGAAAGGCAACAATATTGCAAATGGCAACAATGTACACAGTTATCGGGGGTACTCTTGTAAATATAGGTGTCACATTTAGCACACAAGGTAGCCAGCTTATAGCAAATGGATCATTTGTTGGTGCAGGTGAGTATGTCATGTGCATTTTATTTTAATATATTTTGTTTTGAATATTAATATTAAGTTATTAACTAACCAATTTGAATGAATGTAGGTATATTTTTAGCACTGCTAATTAGGTCCATGCAAAGGGTGAAGAAGCTTGATAAATTTGAAAAGATGATATGATAATTGATAATAGTGACGGTATATAGGCTCCCTGTCGCTAAATGACATTTTTTATAACAAGAAAGTGTATAGAAAGGAAATTACATTGTTTAAACATCGAATGCAAAATGAATGTAATATATATGATAGCTCCTAAATTAAAGGATGAATTCAATATACATGAACAAATGGTAATTGTTGGATTATACGTCATTTATTTGTTTATGTTATATGAAACTGGCTATAATAGGCGTTAAGCTATGTGTTGCTCCCGGGTGAGTGTAAGTGGGTTTGGAGGCCACGAAGGAAAGATGCGTAAGTTAAAAAAAGGGTTGTAATAGGTAGTTGGTTGAGTCTCTTTCCTTGCATCCCTAAACAAATGGTACACATGTCCTCCCATCCATAAACCTTTCTTTAATTATTTAAATAATTCAAACAAAAAAATTAAGTTAAATTATAAAAACATTTCATTAACTAAAAAGTGCAAGACTAGATAAATAAATAAAATCAAATAAAATAGCATTTCTTTCTCACGTTTATCCTCAACATTGTATATGTTCTATACGTTGTGCTATTCCATGTTTTCGTTCTAAACCCTCATGCAACCTTGTTTGGTCGATCTATCATACGGATTTATGAAGAATTCAATAGCATTTTTGTTGTCCACAAGTGGACATATGAGTAATTAAGGTGCTCATCTCTAAACTAAAGGTTATGGGTCCAAATCATGCTAAAGGCAATCACGGTTTAATTTGGAGTAGATTTGGATGGTTTGTGTTTGTCCTAAAAAAAAAAAAAATCAATATCCTTTTCTTTTTATTCTTCTTCAACCATCTTTTCTTGTTTTCAAATAAGAGGGCATTTATATAGGGAGGTTAATAGGTGGTGTATGATATTATCCCTTAAATAAGGGTATGCATTTGCTCATGACTTAATTTGGGTCTGGCATTTGGGTCTTATATTCTCTCTCTCCTTTTACTATTATGGAAATATAAAAATTAATATACAACTTGTAACAATTTAGTTCTGTGAGAAAAGAAATTAATAACACAGCAACTTAATTGTATAAATCGTAAAAAGATAAATTAAATAACATATGAAAACTGAAATTTGATGAGAAAATTACAACAATAATACATGGAAAAATCACTTTTAAGTACTTTGTCAAGTCTTTGGAACCTGATATTCAGAGTCCGACGAGGCTCTACAAGTATCAAAACTGTTAAGCCAAACAACAATCAAACAAACAAATATAACAAGTAAAACCTCACTCAAAAGTAAAAGTTCAAGAGAGGGTGTCATGTCACAACTCACAAGAATAAACCCTATCTCTATTTCATTCCATTGGTTAAGCCCAATTATAAGACTCTATCCAATAGGCCCAAGTATCAGAACCTCTTAGTTTGTTACCATGCATCTCTATGGGCCAAATGCTCAGCAAACCCAATTTTTAATAAAATCTAAACGGAAAGGCAGGTGCGTTGGTAAAAATAATGTTAAAACAAACCTACAAAACATAATAATATAATACTATACTATAAAGCTAAACCAAAAATTTTAAATTAAAAGCATAATAAAAATAAGACGTCCAAAATTGATGGTTTAGCATCAAGTAGCTTTGAGAAAAAAGGGATGGGGTTTGTAACCTAGTAGAAGTCCCACAACCAAAAAGTTGGTTAAAACCGTAAAAAGTAAATGCTCCATTACCATAAACGGGCAAAATGAAATACAATTGCTAATTTACTATTACTCAAACATGCAAAACGCCCCTAAAACGGTACATTATGATTTGTGAAGCCACGCATGGTATAAAAGATGTTCATTATCTCATGTTCTTCATTTCCCTGAGATTTCGTTTATCTCATGAATGTTTATTATACCTCGATGGCTCTATAATATATATATATATATATATATATATATATATATATAAATAGTCATGTAAGAAATACTAGACACAAACTATATATGACTCCATGGGACAACACAAGGTATCAACTTTTACCCGTGTGTCTTCACTTGACTTTCGTTTGACATAAAAACACACCTCGCGCTGAGTATCCACTTTAATACTTTATGGCACATATATCGTCAAGAAACCTTTTTTATACACCACAGGTCTCATAGTAATATCACACTTCAATTTCAAATTTCAAATTTCAAATCTAAAAAAGAACTGCTGAAATTTAGGGGCTATTTTCTATATTTTGCTTGAATTATATCAGACTAATGAAACAGTTGAACTAAATTTTATTTTAAATAAAACTCTAGTTCCTTCACATCGTATAAACGATACAAACCAAGGGCTAAAACACTAATCTAGAGGAATAAAAGTTGTACCTTAAACTTCACAAAAATACAACACCTCTTCTGCACCTTTACAACACCTGCAACAAATAATATTTTCTTTCATTTATAGATTTTCTTAATTATTTATGAGAAAAGAGAAAAACAATCAAAATTCGTAAAAGGAAACTGTTTTAAAGCCATATTATGTATCTGATTGGGTCAAGGATAACACTTTGTTTACTCATGGAAGACATGTAACATGAAACAACAGGGTTAAGGAATTTTGGGGGAATTTCATATATAACCCTTGCAACTTGTATAATATCATATTTACCCAACTAAAAAAATTAATATCAAAAGAAACTATTTGAATTATTTAAAAAATTACCGTTCATTAAATACAAATCATTGACCATTTTACCTTTCTCATTTTCATTCTCCTTAACCTCCAAATTCTAATATCCTAATGCAAGCTTAAAGAGAAGCATATAAATGTCATAAGTTTAATATTATGCTTTATATAAGTTTTGAAGGGAGACATATGAAATTATTATTTACCTGCCATTACAAACTGCAACTTTACTATTTGCACAAAATGGATGGGTCCCAGTTCTGCTTCTCCTCTAAAGCTAACTTCTGCACAAGTCGGTTTAGATGATTGCGAAATTCCAAATATAAATCTTTTAGCAGTTTAGATTTTTTGTATTCTTCTGTTCCTAAACAAACAACTTTCAACTCTTTCTTTGTGCTGTAATTCTGGATTAACGAATGCAAAGATTAATAATAATTAGCAGAAAATATCAAAAACATTGTGTTTCAAAAGAGATGCAGATTGATCCATGGGCCAATTCAAGTTTGAAACTTTTAGGATTATTTTAAACAGATTCTATCTCATTTTAAATTCCCAAAAAAAAAAGATATAAAATAAATTTGTGGAAACACTTTTACCTCATACTTTGGCTTCAAGCTCTGCAAATTTGTAAATGTTCCATTTCTAAGTTTATCTTCAGTTATTACCCATGGTCTACAAGATATAAAAATAAATTGAATAAACAGCTAGTAATTAATAAAACCTAAACCATAATAATAACACCTAAACAAAAAAAAAATTACAAAAACACTATTAACTCCCAATTCTTAAAAACAAATAATAACTTAGATTGCTTACCTGCCAGAGAAAGATGTAATAAAATGATTTGGATTATTTATAAAATCATAAATCCTCTTCAATTTTATTTTATTGTTAACTACGATCGCGCCTCTTGCATATGGTTCTGCCAACAAACTTGGAAAAACGTATGTTTGTGATGTGATTGAAGTATGTTCTTGTATAAAATCCATCATTAACATAGGGCATAAATCTTTCTCCAAATTTTCCAATATTATATAGTGGTGACACCCAGTTTTGTTCAAACCTCCCATATCTCTGTCATGATCAACAAATTCAGGACAGAATCTTTCCATTTCTGTCAATGAAATAAAGATATTAAAAACAAGTTCAAAAATCATTACTAAATAAAACAATTATTTGTAATTTCATAAAACCTGCAGAGAATCTGGCTTGAGAACTGTATCCGAAACTACCAAACACCTATGCATCAAATGATCAAAACCATTTATACATAAATTACAATTTACAAATACTAGATATTAGAAATAGGAAAACAGTAACACAATGACATTAACTGATGAAAACCTTGCCTGTGATTTATGAGGATTTTCATTTGAGGTTGTTTTAAGTTTTTGTTTTGCAAGGTTTATGAAATCAGTAATTTTGGGATTGATAGCACCATGCATAATGAGACATATGTCATCAAGTGTTGATGCTGCTATATTTCCCATACCAGGTCCATGCTGCCAGAATAATAAATGAGTGCATAAACACTTCTCGGGTGTATGCTCTTTATAATGCACCTATTATTCAACAAAGAACTCAAATTTATAAACAAATGTGGAAGGATAACTGATTACCTAAATAAAACAGAGATTAATCCGTTCCTACAAGATTCACATAATAAAATAATAATACACTTCTTACTATTTTGGTTCTTATGTAACTTTATTACCCAAAAAGAATTAGAAATATAAAAGCTACAAATTAGTTGTTCAGTAATTTAATTACCCATTACACATCCGAATGTTTAGGGTTCAGGTTCATTGTCATCCCTAAATTTTCCCTACTGTATGCATAATTTGACATAGTGATTGACTGAACATAGGGTTTATTTGGTCCAGATTTGGGACACGAATGAGCAATTGACGCGGATAATCTAATCGTATCAGCATAATTCATGTTATATGATTTGAGTAGCTAAAATCGAACAAATTGTTTACAAATTTGCCGTAAATTTAGGATAAGATACATACAGCGTCAACAATGGCGTCAAAATACAGAACTTCTTCTTCGTTTCTGTATAGCGCACAGACCTTCATGCCTTCAATCACTCTGGAACACTCATTATCCTCCAGCGGATTGGAGACCGGACGGAATCTACTTCGAAACTCTTCGATTTGACGGTGAGTCGATAAATCGGCAACGGTGAAAACCTCGTCGTTGTAGCTTTGAATGAAATCCTTGAGCTTCACACGGAGCTGGTTTCCGTGTTCGACAACGACGGCGCAGGTGTACCATGCGTCGCCGTTTTGCGACCGGTATTCGAGATCGAAGTCGGCGTCGGTGAAAATAGCCATCGTTGATGGTTCGAGGTGGTACGTTTCGTTCAGAACATGCAATTTTGACAGTCGCAGAGGTACTGACAGTAATCGCGTGGATTTATCACGTTGTTTCGGGTCCTGATGAACCCATTTTAAAAAAAAAATAATAAAAATGTTACCGATATGCATCACGATAAAATAATAACATTTATGTAAATAAAATCATAACAGAGGTCACATGCCACAGAAATGAGACAGAAAAACAACCAAAAAAACTTCAAAGCACGGATGTAAACGTGGATATAGAGATAAAGTATTAAAGAAGTCATTAGAAAATGGATAAACATAATGTAATCGTCTAAAATATTTAAGACCTTTGTCAATATTACATTATTTCTCTTCGTAAAATTGACACTTATCAATTTGTTGTTTATTAAATAGTCACATGTCAATTTTTTAGAAAGAGAGATAAACTTATTAGTTTTAAAAAGATTTTTTTTTATTGTGGTCAAACATCCTTTTTCTAACAAATTTAAATGGGTCTATAAACTTATATTTGACTTACATAGTTTTTTTATAGGCAACACACGGGTTTTATGGAGTGAAGTTAATAAAAAGAAACCCAAAAGTTAGATGCATAACGTTAAACGAAGAGAGAAATAACGTTAAAATAAACTAGGTGAAGGTCAATTTCGGATTTATCCCGCGCATCAGAGGAGCGTCTGTTTCACCACTGCCCGATGGGTCCGGTTCAAACAACATATGTAGTACGTGAAACAACGCTGTTCAAAAAATATATAAACGGATAAAGGAAGAACAAAGCAGAAGAAACCAAGAAAAAAAAGGAGGTAGACCAATCAAATTGCGGTATTAGATGTAGTATTTATAGTAAGCTTGTCTACTATATATATATATAGTAAGACCATTCACACAGTGAAATCCTTATCTCTGTCCTCATCTTTAATTTATAGGAAAAATAAATAAAAAGTGTCAATTATACTTCTACATTGGATTCCTCATCTCCAAACCTAGCAATTGAAGGGATCCGTTGAACAGAAGCTCCCTCCCTAAGTTAGTCAAATGTGAGGGGTGGGAATTCCACTTTGGACCAATGTTAAATTTAGCAAGTAATTTGAGCAAACAATGATCATGCCAAGTTTAGCATGCCTGAGTTCCCGAGTAGCGCTAAGTCTACTCAAGCCAAAATGTTGTGTTGAAACCTTAACTAATCGACTCGAGCACATAAGGATCGTGACAAATTTATAATGTCCAGATTCATCTTGAATCAAATCGAGTAGTGCTAAGTCAATTCGAGTCAAATTAAGTGTTGTGTTGAAAATTTAGTTGCTCGACTTGAGCAAACAAGGATCATGGCAGGTTAATCATGTGTTTATTATCAGCAATTTTCTCTTAAATAATACCTAATCATGTTCTTGTGCGGATTTACATTCACATCATTTTCATGAAATACAATATCACTAATTTCACTAAACTAGATATTAGTAATCATTGGCCCATATCCAAGGCAAGAAACAAATAGATACTTAGTACAATGTATATCTTACCATACTCCTATAAAATGATAAATACGATGAACTACCTTAAAAATTGAGTTATACTCGCAACAAATTCTACCATTACAAACAAAAAAATCAAGACAAGAACATCCCAGCAATCTGTCTTGTAAATTGTAATGGTAGGGTCGAATAAAGCATAGAAATGTGCTATTAAAGATACGTGGTTCGAATTATGAAGTCCATCTACATGCATCATTGACCCACAAATGTGGTTATTGACCAACTATTAGGCTAGCTGGTATCGCATGCGGGTTCCCCTATAGGTTCCATCAGGTTTAGCAGCAATGTGCCGCATAGACACGGCTAAACAGCTCGTGGGTAGGGTGGCTAGTGTATAAAGCTAATGAACTCGTGGTGGGTACGTGTGTGGTGTATTTTTTATATCATTAAAATGTGGAGATGGTTGAGAGGGTACCATTGTATAGGTTGAAGGTTGAGAGGGTTAGGAGAAAATAAATGTGATGTGACATGATATTATTGGGCATGATCAGAGCGTTCAATACCCTTGACCCATATCATATATCATATTTGCTCGCATTTTATACCCTGAAACTAGACCAGTATTGGATGACATCAGACCTTTGCACTAAATTTATGGCTTGTAAAGAGAGTACCAGACCTAT
>WOUH02000028.1:9613205-9628267 GCA_009936405.2 Stevia rebaudiana | reverse complement strand
CTGAAACTAGACCAGTATTGGATGACATCAGACCTTTGCACTAAATTTATGGCTTGTAAAGAGAGTACCAGACCTATCGTACTTTAGTCAGTTGGTAATCTGGTTCAACTATTGATAACGCCATGAGACATCAGTAGACCAACAAATATGCATATCTTGGCATCTACATGTTCTTTACACTTGGTAGAGTTGGATGATTAAAACACTTCCTTAACCCAAACCGATTTTAGATTTGGGTTAAACCCGGTTGAACAAGCGGCTCTTCAAGACCAGTCCTAAACCAATCCATACCGTAGGTTTATAGCATGTTTGGGGTTTCATCACATGCGTCAACCAGTTGAAGAACTGGTTAACCGTTGGTAAAAATAGCCTTTTATAGACGTTGGGGTTGATTTTTAGACCAATTTACCCCATATGTTAGTATAAATAGGTTTATACAAAATCTTGTTTTAACCCAACTGAACAAAAACCGGTGTGGTAAAACCCTAACCATATTTTTTTGAGAAAAACGAATTGTACACCTCAAACAATTGGATGTTGTTAGTGGAATTTCAATATTTTATCATGATTCTAAATCAAACTTAGGTTAACCAAATTGCAATTATCTGTCTCTAGACCAATGGTAGCACCTGACTCAGTTGATCATGAATAATGATGATATTTAAAGAAAACCAACCGGCTAGATGATGAAAACTACTTTTATGTTCAATAATGGTTTCAGTAGTGAACAACGATTCAATATGAACATTCAACGAAGATTAACAATTACTAAAACACACGTTTAAGCTTAATTGTACCGATCCCATTTACTATGATTTACCGAAACTGGAAAACCTTTTGAACATAAAACGAAAACCTGACCATCTACTTGACCGTTGGAATTCCAACAAATATATAAAAATAATTATAACAATAGCAACTGACAGTTTGTTGTTTCAAACGGTAACATTATTTGAAAAAGTTTTTGACACCATCAAACAATCTTAAGGCCTTCAGTTCACCTCTCCTCATATCCCTTAATTTTCTCCTCAATATCTGGAAATAATCAACAGATCACATGAAATCAGAGTTTACACATAGCAATGGCGTGTATGTGTGTGTTTGTTTGTTTGTTTAAGGTTATTTAGATTTTATATGAAATGTGTACTTACATATTGAGCACGAAAAAGAATCCTCTGTTCACTATTGCACAAGTCAACCGCTAACTGTTTAAGGAAGACTTTACGGTTGAGCTGTTTTGGTGATGTTATATCCAAATCCATTGATCCACTTGCCTGTTGTTTCATGGTGGTTAAAATAATACTTTTATTTAATCAAACTGTCAATTATTTGTTATATATCCAAAATCACGCAATATTAATAAAGAGGGGGAAAATGGGCATGGCAAACCGGTCAACATTTTAAGTTTCTTATAAAAGATTAACGCATGATTACAAATAATATATCGTTTCAATTATAATCTTATGTTTTGAATAAATGATTTAGGAGGTTTTATCATAAAGTTACACTTTGGGCGACTTTCGAACCATTTGACCCGCTTCCTTTTTTAACTGATTTTTTACAGGTTGGGTTGGGTCGACTAGCCTGGAACCTTTTTTTTTGGTCAAAATATTGATTTTTTTTATATAATTACAAATATTATATCCTTTCAACAGATTTCTAATTTTTTGAATAAAATGATACCGGGGTAAAATTTACGCATTAAAATTATACTTTGGGCGACTACTGATTTTCAATCCATATGAATTGTTTCCTTATTTAGCATTTTTTGCAATTTTAACCTGTTTGACCAGTTAGAGATAAAACAAAACAGATCAAAAGTGTCACTTCTCCAGTTCTCCTAAATCCTAATATTGAATTTAGAAAAAAAAAATAAAAAAAAATAAGAGGAAATTGGTGCATTAATTATCACCTGAAGGAATTTGGTGTACTTTGATATGCTGGATTCACAACAATCCAAAATAAGTTGTAATGCTTGTTCCTCTAATTCAGGATATCTGATTTCCTTATTGTTGCTGTTTTTATTTGATGCTGCAGAAGCCATCTGTTATAAAATACCACATTAGTGTTTGGTCAAACATAATACTAAATTTATATATTTTTAAAAAAAACATCAATCATCTTAATTTAATTTGAAACATATCTCACCTCGTCAAACTTTGCGCTCATACTAGGGGGACTAACAGCTAAATATGCATATGCTATCATCTCCAATGGCCAACCAGTGACTTGTAAAGGAAAACATTGTGATCTGATACAAAAATCAAGTGGATTATGATTAAAGTTGGTGATGGTAATTTCAACCCGCCCATATTGCCACCTCTTTGCTTATATAATAATAATAAAAATTCATTTTTTTTGTTTACTCACGCTGACAGCCCATGTTTCTTCAAAGCATCCACCTTCTGTGAATAACATTTGTCTGTTTTCTTAATCAACAATGGCAACTCAACCGAGTCACGTGGATTTGTTCCTTCTTGTGGCACAAACCCGTAAGAAAGCAAGAGTTCTCCATTAGATTTTCTGCCATATGAAATAAATACCTGCAACAAGTTATGAAATTACTAAATTAAATTTCCATATCTGTCTGCTTTTTTTAAAAAAGGGTTCGGTTTTTTTCTGTTATAAAGAATAGTTGAAATTTTTTTTAAAAACTTGGAAAATGATTACCTGCTCACCTGGCTGGTAAGGGCGATCAGTTGTGAATACAACTCCTTTTGTTGACTTATCATAATCCAAAAAAGTTTCCACCTATAGATATAAAGATTAAACACTAGTTAATATCTGGTTATCTTAATTCAAGTTTAAAAAAATAAAAATAAAAAAAATCTAGTTTAGAACACATACATCACAACTATGATTCAGCATATCTGCCCAAGGGACCAAAGCAACTCTTCCATCTAGTGAGGGTAATCGAACCTGCAACAGTAATCATTTATAATTTTATGTTAAAATGGGAATTTAATTATTAAAACTATACAATGCAGATCATTTATAAATCATTATAAAACTCACCAAACGTGAAAAAAGAATGCCAAACGACCATTTAAACGTTTCCATATTGAATACCTGCAATAAACATAGCTCAGTTTTTTAAAATATGGTTGTTAAAATGTTATTGTGAAATTTATAAATCTGTTATGAGGTACCTCTTCAGGAAATAAATTAGGATGCTTGGAGAAAATTCTTGCCCTCAAGTCATTGTATCTGAAAAAAAAATATTAAAACACATTTTAGGAATGTTGAAAACAGATATTAATTAGCATTTGTGACAGAAAAATAATAAAAAATTTTAAGAAGACGTTGCATACGTTCCAGTTACATTATTGATCCGTTCAATTGCTCGTTCTCTAATCTGGGATGCTTCCAAATACCTATCTAATTCTGCTCGTGTCCTGAAATAATACAAATATTCTGTAGGGAGAAACACTAAGCATAGATTTTCGATTTATTTTAATAAAGATGTGATAAAATAAAGAAAATTTTACCAATATAAAAGTGAGTAAGGCTGTCTTGGCAATGCTGATATATAATTGCTCCATCTAGATGATTCCATAAGACTTGCCTCACTAATTAAATAAGTTGCAATTAATGGCCAATCAGGTACATTATATCTCTTTAAAACTTCTCCAGCTTCTGGAAAACTCCATTCCTAATTCCCAATAATCACAGGCAATAATGTGTTAAAAAGACAAAAACAATGTAAGTAAATCAAATTAATATAAATAACCTACAAAAATACGTTGATAATCAAACCTCAAGATGAAGAAACTATCTCACTTAATTCTAAGTTAACATGCTGGTTATTAAAACAATGTAAGTAAATCATCTGGAAGTCATGTATACACTTTCATATTTAAGTCATAAACCAAAGACTGTATTTTATAAGCAGCATACCATCACAACTCTTTGTTTGATCGGTGGGTTAGTTAGTTGGCGCGAATGATGCATTAACACCTCCTAATCCGTAACTAAGCTTATTTGGATTTCCCCTGTCTTAAGTATATTACAGTTTTGAAATGATTTGCTGATACTAAATTCACCAGCAAACTATGATTTGAGATTTTAGTTCCATGTATACCAATGCCCTAATTGGATATGCTTTCAAGTTTCAAGCAATGGAAAAGGATATAAACAAATTGATCCCAAAATTTAGGTATATTTGATTCAAGTTAAGATGAAAACACAATCAACACAAACACATTCAAATTTACAACTTCATAAACAGAAACAAGCAAATTTAGAATTAAAGCAATCAAATACCATACCGAATCAGCTGAAATGACGAGCGACGGAGGCACAAACAGCAACTTCTCGCCCTTCCTGATGTTATTATTCGCAACGAGACCTCTCTCTCCAACATCAACCTTCCGTATCTCCATCTTCTGCGGCGGCAAACCGGAATCCGTCAACCATTTCTGCAACGCCGCTGCGTTATCAATAGAATCTATCTCACAGCCCCACGATATCGGAGGAGGAGCTCCGACGGCCTTAGATGTATCGCTGCTAGTGGTGGAGATCGTGCAGCGGATGATTGCCGGTAAGGTTCTTCGTACGGAGACTGTTTGAGAACAAGGTTTTCTGAGAGATAAGGTTTGAGGTAGTGAAGGCATGAGTGTGGTCTGGAATATTCTGGAAGCTTCCGCCATGGCCGGAGACGGAGGACGACGGTGACCGGAGAAGAAGAACCTTATCTGCTGAGACTTTCGGTGTATCAACAATCAAGTATTCATGTGGATAGGAGTGTGATGATGGTCGTTTCGACGGTTGTAGTATTTTTATCTGTTGGGTAATTAATCTTATTTTGGCCACCATGGTTTGCACATTTTAAAATTTGGCCACGACGCTTAGTTCATTTTATCAAACCAACATGCAATTCGCCTCTCTTTATATTTTAAGTTTGTAACTAGCTAAGGACCCATACCTTGCACTCGGCGGCGACAGTAGAATGATCATGAATATTAAAATTCAAATAAAAAAGCATCTTCCAACGGTTTTCGAACGATCATGAATAGCAAAACGCAAATAAGAAAACATGTTTCTCGATATGTCATAACACCCTAATGTATACTCTGATGTAAAAGTGAGCCCACTTCACTGTAAAACCCCAATATATACTCGTCATAAAATTCGTATTTTGTCGTAAAAGTGACCATCACTCGGCCATAAACCCGAAAGTGTACTCCTTTGTAAAGGAGAGCGCCAAAAAAGCCAGAAAAAAAAAACGTTGACACATCGATAAACATAACAAAATCAATTATAAACATAACATTATTTGAAAATACGTAAAATCCAAAATATTAAATAAATTAAAAAAAAAAACACACACACACAGAGGATAGAACTTATGTATGAATGAAAGAAACTAAGAAAGAACCCTTATGTGCCAAAAATCAAAAGACAATGAAGCTAATATGGAAAAATTCTATATATTATTGTTGCCATTAGTCTCTCTCCTCTAACTGACAATTATACACCCTTAGGTCAAAATTAACTGTTTTTTCGTTAAACCTTGACCCTATAAACTCATGATGAACCTTTTAGAATGGGAGGTTAAGAGAGGTTTTTCTTTCTCTGATTTTATTGCCAGGTCTTCCGCGGTTTATTCCAAATCGACTTTCTCGCAGCCTACGGTTTATTTCATCTTGAGGCTTCAGTGGAGTAAGCTTCTCTCTCTTGCTTTCTTCTAACATTTTCATCCTCAACACATGTACTACACCCCACTGTAAGCATTCGTCGTATTTATTTCTCCTCTGCCGGTGACGGCGAATCAAAGGAAACTTGAATTAAAGGACTAGGATCAGAAGAAAACTACAATTATAGCATAAATGGTAGATCTGAGTCATTGTCACAACAACTATATCACCATCGTTCAGATCTGTGGTAGAAAGAGCATGGTTGGGCTGCCGAAGGCGGCGTAACAGAGGTGGAAGAAGAAAGAGAGGAAGAAGATAGCGTGTGATGATCACACTCCGTCGTTTCTCTAAGGGGTGTGGTATAACAGTTTCTATCTAATATATGGTTCATTTCGCGATATTGATTTTAAATTTTTATGTAGTTACATTTCATGATGCACCACTTGTTTAAAACGTCGCCATTTTTCATAACTGAGTTGAGATTTGTTCACGTTCTTTATTGTACTTTTGTCACTCATACGTTATAAACTTATATTATATAACATGATACTACAAGACAAGACAAAAATAGTACACAGGAAGAGAAAGTGTATACACACGACTGTAATTATAAAAAACGATTACAAGTCAAACACATTAGTCTTGTCGCTGCGGTATATGCAATAACCAGAATTCAAACAATTTTAAAGGATGAATCTTGCTCCTAACAAACAAAACAAAGGAGCATTTTACGGTTTTACCCATATAGCATTTGCAAATCATCCTTAAATTTGGCCTTCAGTTGTTCCCTTTTTAGCTTGAGAGCTGCTGTTACTAACCCTGATTCAGGGGTCCATGGATCTGGCATCAGCTTTATCTTTGCAGGAATTTCAAACTTGTCCAACTTTGCATCTTTCCCTACCTGCAATCAATATTTATTTAAAAGAAAAATAAATTATAAGGATCTTAACATTATATCAAAAAAAAGCTTAAAAAACCTTAAGCGCTCACAAAAAAAATATATATATGATTTTTTTTTTTTTGAGGATAAAAAATGTAACTTCTAACAAACCTTGTTAAGAGATTGCTGAACCTCTGTAACAGTTTCTTTTTTATCACATAATTCAGCAAAATCTTTGTAACTAATACCCTCACTTTGGGCCCACTGTTCAAGAACTTGACGTGCAGGGACTACTAATGCAACACAATAACTGTGGAAGGGGTCTGCATGTAACATTACATTTTCCACATACTTGCTTGATGCAAGTGCTGCTTCAACCTGTAACATAAAACACATTATTAATAATAATAATAAATATTATTTTATACACATAATTAGTTTCAAACATACCTTTCCCAATGAAATGTACTCTCCATGTTGGAGTTTTACAATATCCTTTTTTCTATCAATTATTTCAAGGCATCCATCGGGGTGAAACCGACCAATGTCACCAGTGTAGAACCAACGCATACCATTTTCATCAACCTGCAAGTCAACATGATAGGAAAAGGTAATAATTAAAAGTCAACATGAGTGATGTGAGAAAAATCATGAAATACAAACCTTAAAAACCTCATTTGTTTTCTCCTCATTGTTGAAGTAACCAGCTGATACACTAAACCCACCAACTACAACTTCGCCACGTGGCATTGGTTTGTCAGATGTTAAGTACCCACCTTCATCCCATGAAACAAGCTACAATAAAATTAAAATATTAAAATACAAAGGAACCTTTGATTATAAAAAATAAATAACTTTTTTTTAATATTTATAATTTCTAATACCTTAATATAGACACAAGGAAGAGGTGGACCAACACGT
Source organism: Stevia rebaudiana (assembly GCA_009936405.2). Taxonomy (NCBI): domain Eukaryota; kingdom Viridiplantae; phylum Streptophyta; class Magnoliopsida; order Asterales; family Asteraceae; genus Stevia; species Stevia rebaudiana. The sequence goes on along the minus strand of WOUH02000028.1, from coordinate 9,620,830 downwards.
CCAACAGCATTATCATCTGCCTCAGAGAAAGCAGCTCCAGCACAAGTTTCGGTCAACCCATATCCTTGACCAATCGGAGCCCTGAAAAGTAATATAAAAAAAGAAAATTAAACACAATTAAAATAACAACTGTATATACTTTTCATTCCACAAAACCCTTGATAAGATATAAAATAGTCCATCCCATGGGTTGGGGATGTTTTTCAATATAAACCTCAACTAGATTACTTTGTTAACATCCAAAATAACTAACAAAATACATATTTTAGTTATAATCAGTTTTAATAAGCTTTTATTATTGTTAATTTTACTTTTTATACATGAAAATTGTATTCTTTATATATATATATAGGGGGTGGATAAAACCGAAACCCATTTAAGTTGAGAAAACCCCAGTAACCCCAATATGTTACATATGTAACATCGACTTTTTTCAAAATTTGTTTTTTTTTAAATTTTTAGATAAACTTCTACATTAAATTTTAAGACTTTTGGTGCAAAAATTTTAAAAAAGCGCCGAGTAAAAAAAATTATTTTTTTTTACAAAAATCAGAGAAAAGTTACATATGTAATCTATGTTACATATGTAATCTATGTTACATATGTAACATTTCCCTGAATACTTAAAAAAACGAGTTCTATTTGTTATTTTTTACATTTTCTTTTAAATAATTCCTCAGGGCTTTTTAGTTCTTTTTAATAAAAAAGTGACAAAATAACATTTAAAAGTGAGCCTTTTTTTAAAAAATAATAACAATTTCTTAGCTTGAGTTTTATAAGGTTTTCTCATCTCAAGTGGGTTTCGTAATTATATTTCCATTATATACCAAAAATTGTTACTTTAAATTAAATATATATGATATATATAATAGATATTTACCCCATGCAAACGTTAATAAAACGTTGTGTATCAGGAGCTAAAGGAGCACCACCACATAGCATAAAGCGAATTTGTCCCCCAAGTATAGACTGTATTTTCTTGAAAACAATTGCATCCCACAACTGCTTTTCTAACCCCCATGCCCCTAACCAACTTCCATCAACTGCTAACAACCGTCTTTTGTAGGCAATATTGAAAAGTTTAGTTGTCAAACCTCCTTTTTCCTCCACCTAAATAATTAAAATTATATATAACACTAAAAAATGTGGAAGATATTATTTACTTTTATTTTTCACAAGTCTGATACATACCTTTTTTACCACTCCATCTCTAACACGATCTAAAATAGCTGGAACGGATGCCATTAAAGTTGGTTTTAAAGCTGAAGCATCTCCCATGGTTCCTTTTTGTATTTTGTTTGAAGTGTCGGTTAAAGTTAATGCTGACCCGTAACCAATTGAACTACCTGCAGTTATCATCACAGTCTGCACAACAACACCTTGCATTAAAACCAGAAAAAAATTGCAACCTGTTTATATAATTGCGCAAAAAGCAAAATAAAAAAGTAATTCTAATTTTTTCAATATTTTAGCATCGGCTTTACTTTTATTACCGGTTTTAGCAAACCAAAGAGACCTGCTTAAACAGTAACAGACCACCTTATTGCTAATTTCTAAAAATTTCATACATGGCATCTCATAACTGTATATATGAATTCAAAAGATATAATTTTTAATTTTTTCAATCTAGCTGATAAATTTATGTGTAGTTTTTTTCAAGTTAAGCCTTTTATATGTGTCAGAGAACCAGAGCCACATCAGTACTGGTAGAAACATGTAAAATGAGATCGAATGATAAAATCGGTAATGAATCGTAGGTTGATATATATTTTGTGCTAATTTGAAGTTAGGTGCTAAAATCAAGAAAAATATTAAACTTTGATTATATCATGCAGTTTAGGGTATATAATAAGAATTTTATGCATGAAGTTACCTCAGCAGCCAATTCAAATATATGAGCCAATGGTAAATATGCCAAGTAGACATCATTAGTCCCAATATTTGGAATTACAGTCATAACAGCAGCAGCAGTTGCAACTACATTTCCATGAGTCATCATCACCCCCTAAAAAGTCAACACAACAACAGCTAAGAAGTCAACTATCAAAACCCTTTTATTTTAACAATAATAATCGTTGTAAAATCAGTTGTTAACCATAGCCATAATGACTATGATCACCAAAATCCTTGTATTTTAACCTTAAATGATCCTTTGTTTTTGACTTTTTGCAACTGATATGAAACTAAGTACTAAAAACTGATTAGGTGACCCACAAATAATCAGATAATCTAAAGGTAGAAAAACAACTAAACTACTGAATAAATAAATAAATAAAAAGGTTGCAATCAAACCTTTGGTAAGCCCGTGCTGCCACTTGTATACATGATGACTGCAATGTCTTTCTTAATAGGTAGTCTAGCATTAACTGGATTATTCTTTCCCAATTTCTCAACTTCAGAAAATGAAGAAATTTTCCAATCACCAATATTATTTAAAGCTTCAGTGTTATCACTTTCAAAGTAAATCACATTTTTCACAGTTTCCAGACTTGAACTAACTGTAGCTACTTTTTTCAATAGTTTGGAATCACAAATCAAGGTAGATACTTTCGTCTGTAAAAGAAATTAACCCATTAGAATAACTTAAAGAAGTAATAATAAAACCATATATATAAAATGATGATGTGTGTTTAGTAGTCCCACCTCATTAAGAGAGTGAATTAGCGCATCATCACCCAAAGATGCATATATGGTCACTACAGTAATATTCTGTCGAAAGCATCCCTGAAACCATAATAAGACTTGTAATTGGTATTCATAAATATGAAAAGTTTTTAAGGTTGTAACAATAAAATTATCATCTACCTCAAATGCAATTAACCATTCTGCTCGTGTATCAGAAAAAATGGCGATTCGAGTATCGGGATCGTGACCAAACTGAATAAGTCCTGATGCGAAGTTGCAAACACGCTCAAATACTTGTCCAAATGTTTCCCATTGGTACTCACCAAGCTTTAATTTCTCAAATTTTCTCCCATCACCACCAGAAACAAAGCTTCTATCTAACAGTTTTCTTGTACCAAGAAACCGATGCTGTGAATGTTTCTTACAAGATTGTTCAAATAATGCAGCCATGGTTGTTGCACCTTCCCAAGGAACATCAACTAATTTTTTTGATCTGGCATTACGCATACCAAAACCTGGTTCACCACCAACTTCAACTGGAACACCTCTTTGTTTTACCTTCTTCTTTCCTGCAAACATTGAAGAAAGAACCAATGGTACAGCAACAGCAACAAGAATTGCAATTGCAGCACCATAAGATTTATCCTCCATGAAAGTGGTTAAGAAACTCCCAACATTCTTCTGTTCATTTCCCTCTGAATCACCCATTCTGTGTAATCTAAATCTTCAAAACACTATTAAGCTGAAAGAGTACAAATAAACCAAATCACCGATAGTTGTAAGTTTCAGATAATGATCCAGTGGACTTGTAAGTATGATAGTAGAAAAGTATATATAATAGAGAATCAATATACAGACAGAACTTCTAATCAACTAATATTACGAAATATGAAATACATACAGTACAAGAATCATGAATCCAATATAATTATCAGATAATGATCCAAGTAAATTCTATATGAATTCATTAACGGAAAGAATTGTTTCCCAATAAGTGCAGAATCAACTTATATGAATATAATTAATCATTTGGAAAACATATATGTTTGTGATCGTATTAAATACTATCACAATCACAAATATAGGATTCCAGAAATCGCAAACATTCATGTGCAAGCTGAATAATTAATTTCATAAGATTCAACACGCAACATTTACAACTCCGATCAACGGGAAACATCAGCTGAATGATCAGCTGCATGCGTAAACCTTACGCAATACGCTCTAGGGTGATAATTGATAAAATCAGTCGGTGATCAATCTAAACCCTAAAAATTAGGACCACGGATCATATTACCAAAACTAATCATTACAGAAGATCATAACAAGCTGTAACCTGAGTAAAATTTGTGAGAAAAAAAAAAGAAATGTAACGAACAAAACAGTCAAATCTACGATTGAAATCAAAGCAAATTGGGAAACACACCTTCCGGAATGAATGAAATTGTTGTTTATCCTGTGTTCTTTTTCTTTGCAGAGAAAACCATGGAGTAATAAGTATTGCTTGGAAAGCGGTATAAATAGAAGTTTAATATCATCAGTACGACAGTATGTGTCTGATCCTTTCGAGAAAGTGCATTTTTATTTATTTCTTACTTTATGAAAAAAGAATTTCTTACCTTGGTAAATATGGAGTAAACTACGATTTTAATTACTACACTACATAATTTGAACAGCTTAATCATTTCAGTTTAAATAATATAGTTTTAGAGCCCATGTTATACCCACACTCAAATTCATAATTCAACACACTCGTATTTTCAAGGACAATCGTTCGACCCCAACAATTTTCGAAAAAGCAGAATCCGTAGGATTGGACGTAGACGTATATGCCTATACGATGCGTATACATCCTATCTATACGACAATGACAATCTTTTTCCTAGGACCAATTGGCGTATATGATCCTATATACGTAATACGCGGCTGGCGTATAGACTAATACTACCCTTATTGCATCTAAAAGTTTATTCGGGTTCAGATGATTGAATTATTTGACATGACGTAAGATTCCCTAAAAATTCATTGTATATCGAAAGAACGATCATGGATTCTCATTCGAATTAAAGTTTCCTCACATGTAATATATTTTGGTATTATTCAATCATATTCGTTAACGATGACGCTTTGGGATAGTAACTTCTTTTTTTGAGAATATTATGAAGTTTCACTGGTGCTAAATAGCAATAAGGTATAACATTTGCAAAACTTATATGATTTCCCTTTACAAAAATACTAATCGTACCACGTAAATTTAGGGTGGGGGCTGGAGTACAATCTTATCACGATTACCATCTAACTTTTTCGCATATGAAATCGTTTTTTATGTGTTTTTTTATGTGAAAATGATTTTTTTTGTATGAAAATGAGTTTTTTTATGTGTTTTTCAGATATGAAACACATGATTCTTTATTTTCTAACTTTTTTAAGGTTACTTAATAAATCTTTCATACATTAGTACATAAATATTTTTTTAGAAACGACAAACATAGAGCCATCTATTCTAGTTATTTGAAAACCTTAACTAGTAGTATACCCCCTTAAAGTCGCATATACACTGATGATAGTTTTTAGAGTGATTACTGATTAGTAAACATAATTTTCGTGGGCTGATTAAAAAAACTGGCCTACGTGTTTCTTCCTCGTTTTAATGGTTATCTTCTTAGTCTTATAAAACGATTGAGAATGAATACGAACCATACAAAACTCGATACTTTTTCAAATTGTTTTTCAATAATTTTCCCCGTTTTAGTAAAGGGAATGACCCGCTCCTTTAGATTTGAAACTAGTCTCGAAGGTCCCAACTCCGTCTCAACAGTGCTTTCAAGTAAAATTCATTTTGTCCACAACTTTTTTTTTTTTTCTATAATTATGTTATTCAATCATTCTAAATAAGTCTACGAAATCATCATTTGTTGCACGTGTTTTGAAATTTAAATATATAGGATTGATTTAATTAAGAAAAATTATCAATGTGATTAGATTTATAATCAGTAGTTGTGATTAGAGTTTTGGAAAAGAATTGTTAAATGGTATTTTAGTCATTACCATTACCATCTCTTTTAACTTTTTTAGACATTTATAACTTTTCTATGTGATATTATTTTTTTATAAAAATAACATTAAAAAACTAGTGATTTTTCATCTTTAAATCGATTATAGTATATGTATATACGAAAAGTAAAAAAAAAAACTACATTATATAGCTTCATTGGGTTTCATTCCGTCATTGTGTTTTCATAAACAAGATTGTATTTTTCAAAATGTTGATTTCTGAATAACATAATGGTAAAATAACATCTTTGAATATTCTAATATGTGAAATAAAATGATACAAAACGTAACAACTAATTTATCTAAACTCTATAAACAATGACAAATAGATATAAAGCGTAACAACTAATTTATCTAAACTATAAAAACAATATAGAGGATTAGTTGTACAAATTAGTAAATTTGACTTAGAGAACAATTTGGCAGTTGATCACTTGATCTCATATTCTCATCTAATATTATCATTCATCAGTATCACAATAACAATTTAAAGGATAAAGACATACACACTATAATATTATGATACGAATTTTTTCAGACATGGCTAGAATTCGCCAAAAAGTATAAATGAGTAATACTTGTAAGATATAAAAATAAGATGGCGAGTTGGTAAAAGTTGATCTTTTTTTACAGAATTATAAAACAGAATTCATGAATTTTATATTGATTCATACAGAGATTTGGTGGACCTAGAAAAAGATAGAAATGAGGAAAAGGTCGATCATGTACCGTTGAAAAGTTTTTATTGAAATAGTTCATGCTATACGTACACATGACATGAATTAATCTTTCTTTATTTAATAAAGCTATTTGGGATATTATAAACATTTTTTAAATATCAAATCACTTTTAAATTGATTGTTATGCTGTTTTATATTTATTCATTTAGTTCTTAACATTATTGCAAAAATTGTTTATCAAAAATTCGTTTTTTTTTGTTAAAGTATTAAAAAATCATTATCCCTAAGGATTCTCATGTAACTAAAATCATACCTAAACTGGGTCATACCTAAATTCATATTCTTTCTTTAAGTGGTAATTCTTATATTTCGGTTGTCACTTGTCATCATTATAACCAATAGAGTTTCGGCTCTGTAATAATACAAATGAATTGTTCAAATCCTAACTAAATTACAATTTGGTTGTTATAATTTGGGTTTCTCCCTTAATATATTGCTCAAAGTCAATAAAATGAAATCATAAAACGTTAGTAACTGTAGTTTGAGTTGTCTAATTCCAAATTTAAAAATAATCAATCCATAAAAACAAACTCAAACACGTCTATTTGACAATATAATAAGTAGTTTATAAATTATTATTGAATTATTCGTATACTTAAACATTATCTTCATCATCAACGTCATCAATAGATTATGTTGTATGCTCGGGTGAGTGTGTCACCTAACCGTCAAGCAGAAGAAAAAACCATTCACATATGCCTTTTCTTGGGGTAGAAATGCCTAAGTGAGTGAGTGTGAGATTGTAATAATTATGCAATCATTGATTTATTTTATATTATGTTTCCTAAAAAGATATTCAGTAAATTGCAATTAGGGGTGAGCAAAAAACCGAATTAACCGAACCAGAACCGAATTAACCGAAATAACCGAACCGAAAAAAAACCGAAACCGAAACCGAAACATTCGGTTCGGTTTCGGTTATTCCTTTTTCAATAACTGAAATAACCGTACCGAACCGAATCACCTAATTTTTATAACATTTTTATAAATATACTAGTGTTTATATAAATTTAATATGCGTTTATGTATATCTATTAGTATTTTTATTTGCTTAATAGTACTTACCGAATAGATTAATCTCTTAATGTGACAACTGGTTATTTTCCGGCAGTTGACCGACAAATTTTCAACCGTTGACTATCTGAAAACCCGCCGGTACCTAATCATAACTCGATTATTTTATTAATATTATAATCCTATTATGTT
>WOUH02000028.1:9575283-9601999 GCA_009936405.2 Stevia rebaudiana | reverse complement strand
GCGCGGTCTTTTCCTACGTTCGTTATATTACGTTCCGCATCTAACCCCAATGATTTCATCTCCAAATGAGACGACGGAATTGGGAGTTCTCAGAACGCAATACAGTTAAACGTGTAATTGTTAAACCGTCACTCAAACTGATATCCTGATTACACTCCAAAGACTCTAATTTAAAATGGAACAAATGGCGTGTTGCCGGAATAGTATAGTCAAAGGTTGAAAATTTACCTGGTCAACTGCCGGAAAATGGCCAGTTGTTACATTTTTTCTATTTGATTAATATATATTTAGCTTTTCTTTAAGAACATTTAAAATCTAGTATAGTGAGAGATAGGATAGTTGTAGTGGGCGGAGTGGCAGTGACAACGTGTGTTTACGGTGATGTGGCGGTGAGTATTCGGAGATGGACTCGTCAGAAAAATAAAAACCCAGGTGAGAGGAAACACGGTGGAATTAATCAATAAAACTCCCCCGCCTGTCAGGTTTGAAACCGAAACCTATCCGATCTCCGAGCTCTAATCCTCACCCAGATGTCATTTCACCGTAAACAGCAAAAAAGAAGAATTATATAACAAAATCAACCAGAAACTTCTAACCAAAGGAGTAAATCATGGAACACTTGGGACGGTTCGAGAATGGAGATAGAATCATCCAGTATTTTGTGCAAGCTTTGGGCTAAAAATAGTTCATTATTTCTTTGCTTTTTTAAAAAAATAAAGAAAAAAATGTATATTCCCACTTGTATATTGTAACTTCCACTTGTTATACGCGCCAAAAATCTACTTTTGTGCATGTTGTTCAACAACAGACCCACCTAACGTATAACTTTTCCCGCTAAAATCTCACTTGTAATATGGCAATTTGCTTCGCGAATACTGGATCATGCCTTTTCAGTTTTTCTTTGACCAAACATAAAGAACATTTTCAAGATAAACAATGATCATTGTCTAACAGTCAACAATGAGATATATATATATTAATATATATAATGTGTAAATATTCAACAACTTTATCCTTAAGTAAAAATCAAAACATCTTTCACTTTTCACAAGCAAAAAAGTCAACCATACCACATCAACTACTTGACACTTATATTATAAATTGATATTTGATATATTGTCAAAAGCTTGCAGTTATGCATTTATGTAGAATTTTAAGAAGGAAATAATTTAAAAATTCACTCCGAACTTTAGAATAAATAATATGCTAGTGGTGTTTGTTGGCATTTTTATTATAAAGTAAGAAAACACAGTCGTAAGCCAGCTTAGGAACCATGGAGTCTACCCTTATCATATGACATTGGGACTTTAAGTTACAAATATTTTAATCCAAGCCATTTGGACCAATTATTATTCGTGAATGTTCATTTGAAGTAATCAAGTGGCAAAAGATCTTAGATGCTTCTATGTATGGTGCATTTTTATAGTTTATTACATGCACGTATTTTGTTCGTTATTGTTATGTGCATATGTAAATACATTCTACATAAAGATGACATCGTTGTAAAGAAAATTTCAAATCGGGACGTTTGTTTATGATAATAAAGGATGAACCGTGTTATTATCTCTAGTCAAGAATATATAAATGAACTAAAGAGTTAGAATTAAAGAAAAAAGTAAGATACTTGATGACTATATAAATTTTATTTATTATGATGATCGAGCTGAAGATTGTGTTTTTTTAGGATGCAAAGTAATGTATCATTAACCAACTAAGGTAAGCCACCCGAATACTAAGCTTAAGTTTTTTGAAAAGATCAAAGGTTATTTTGATGTATGAATGCTTAACAAATACTACCTCTGAGTAAAAATTCATAGAACCGTATAAACACTAATACAAGTATTAATATATGATTCTTTTTTATTTCGAACGGCAAGATTCATTTCATTCACAAAGGTTGAGACTAGCAAGACGCTGGACGAGTCAAACCACTAAATGGGGTACATACATATATAACAATAAATAAAAACTTGTTTATATGATTCTTGTAGTTCAATATTTAAAATTGACTATGTATATGTAGTCCTATCTTTTTTATTATCATTCGAGTTTGAACTATTCCATCTGGTGGATTCAACTCTTATTAAATATTTCTTAATTATTCCTATTTTTTGTAAACGTCAAAATTACTTTTGGATCCAAATATGAGTGGGCCTAAATATCGGTCAGCCTTTTAGGGACCGTGTAAAGACTTAATTTGCATTGGGCTTTTTACGACGTTTATATACTTATTTGTAATACTATTATTCTTCAAGGGGTAATATTAAAAAAATAATTTGTAGTACTCCTTAAACCCTAGCCCCCTTTGCGATCTTTCTTCCTCAAATTAGGGTTTTGCGTTAACTTCTGTAGAAATTCGATCACTCAATGGCTCTAATTGAACCCCAAAACTCTGCCAACCAACACAAATTGAAGTTCTTTACTAGCGATGAATACGAATCCGCAATTAATCAGTCGATTCAAAGCCTGCTGGACTCGCTTCAAAACCCTACTCCTGATTTATCCAAATTTACCTCAAAATTTCTTGAATTAATGCAAGCTAAACCCAATCCGCACCTCGAAACCATCTGGATCTTATCGGGTTTAACTTATCAGATCAACAATACCGCAAAAGAGGATATCTTGGATCAAGTATTAGCTGTGAAAGATCTTTTTCAATCCATAACAACTTGTTCAGCTTCAAGTAGTCCTTCAGTTTGTATCGCGTTAATTGCACCTGTTATTTATAAACTGCATTCAGTAATTATCGATTCGAAGAGGAAAGAAGTGGATTTGAAGCAAGCTAAGAAAGCGAGGAGAGAAATTAGATCGTTTCTTGATGTAATTTTGGGGTATTTTAACGTTTGTTGTGAGCGATCAAACAATAATGATGATTCTGAGCTGATTAGACCGCTAAACGACTTAATCTCAATTTGGATGCATAATGAAAAAGCTGAAAATGGGTCAAAACAGTTTTTCCCACTTTTGAGTGATGAGATTGTACATTGGGTTACTGAAAAAAGTAGTGAAAATCTTGGGTTGCTTGCTGGAGCTGTGATTTTGGAGGCATTTTTGTTAAAATTGTGTTTAAAGTTTAATGATGAGAGTTTAAAACATGAACTGCAGAATGAGTTGAGAACTTGGGCTGTTTGTTCCTTAACTGGTTTTCATAATTTTTACTTATTTGGTAAGTACCCGATTAGCTTTCATTTACACTCTGTATTTTCTTTTTCTGTTTTCTTGCTGATTATGTATCATTTATATTATTAAATGTTAAAAGCACATCTCTGATTTTGAAATTAGCATTCGGTTTCTTGATGCACAACTGGCCTGCAAAAAACTGCAAATCAGATAATCCTGTTGGATAACAAAATATATGTTTGATGTATAAATTTTCATGTTTTATGTGATTGTTTCTTATATTTTATATTGTGCTTATGTGGTTTCAGATATGCTTGTTAAGATGATGCTGGAACCAAATTTGACTTTGATGTCTCTACTGGTTAGTCTCTTTTGTTCAAATTATGATTTGCTACAACAAAAGGTTACTTTTTTTTAATTCATTGATAACATGAATATACTTTTGTGATTTAATTTACAGAGTTCTGAAGATGAATCATCTTTGAGGAAACTGTTATATGATGTTGTCATTTTACCTGACTTTTCATTCCTCCATCTGGAAAAATTAGGTCATATATCAAACAACCAGATAAAGGATAATGTTTTGGTTAGACTTATGGTCACCCATGAAGCCATTGACTTATCGAGGTATAAATAATAAAATAATATTATTTTTAAAATAACTTTTTTCGATATTGAATCGAGCTACAATATGAATATCTGATTAGTGAATGTTCGGTTGTAGGAAAAACAAAGCTTATACTGAAGCTATTTCTTACACAAATGCATTTACGGGTTCTAATTTACCGACAATTGTCAATAAATTAGTGACAAGTGAACTTGGTATTAATGGAAATGTAAATCAACCGAAAGGATCATCACCTACTGCATTTATAAGTAAGTGAAATGAGAATATTTTTTTTAAGGGTGTTCAAAAAAATTTGAATCCGAAATCGAACCCGAATTATCAGAAGTTTCGGATAATCTGAAGATTCGAATATCCAAGATTTCGGATTTGGATATTGATTTTGAAAATTTTTGGATATTTCGGATATTTCTCAGATATATCAGATATTTTCTGGATATTTCGGATAATTTTTGGATAATTTTAGGATATTTTGGACAATTTTCAGATATATTTCCGGATATTTTTCGGATACTTCGGATATCCGGAATTTATTTTTATTTCTTTTTTTTTAATTATGAAATAATAAATATTCTTTCAAATTCGGATATCCGAAGTTTGAATATCCGAAATTTCGGATTCGGATAGCAAAAATCAGGTATCCAAAATTTCGGATATCCGAAGTTCAGCCAGATATCCGATCTTAAACACCCTTAATTTTTTTATGGTTATAATTACACGAAATAACGATTCTGCTTTGAAATCTTGTAAATTACATTAATGTGTTGACTGTTGACCACTTTTGACTGATACACTGTTTCTTCAGAGTGGATGCTTGACCTCGAGGATCAAGGTTTGAATTTGAATGATGGTTTTATGTCAAAACACCGTGAAAGATTAGTCAAATACAGGTCAAGTTTGGATCTTGACCAACAGTCCTACAAACCAAATGCAGAGAAAAAAGATGATGATTTACTTTTCTTCATTGATAATAAGGGTAATGATGAAGAAGATGAAAAGATTGATGATTCGATGAATGATGCGTTTGTTGCTGCTGCCAGATCTATGCAATCTGACACAAATGAAAGTGGAAAGAAACGAAAAGAAACACTTGATGAAATGAAGAACGATGGATTTAACTTTCAAAGATATAACCTTGTTGACCAATTAGGGTCAAAATCGGGCAAAAATGCCGGGTTGTTAGAGGAAGATGATTCACGCAGTTCAAGTGAAGTTGAAAATCCTGATTCTGATGAAGATCTTGAATGAAGGAAAATGATTTAAATTGAACGAATTATGCGAGTTTTAAATTTTGCCCCATTTTGATCAATATTGTATTTTTATATTTTATGTGAGCTTAAGTTGTAGGTTTATTTGCTGTGTACAATTTTTATTCTTCTATTTTCTTGGAAAGTTTGATGGGTATAATTGTAATTTAGAAGCTGAACTCGGTAGATTTTGAGTAGCATCTGTCAAGTATGGATTATAAATACCCTTTGTATTTGAGTCATCTTTTGATACCCAATTTGGGTTATAAATTCAACTTATTTCCACCATTAGCATCTGTCAAGTGAGTCAAGAATTCATTTTGTTTTGCAAGTTTTTCAATACTCCATTTGTTGAATAACTAGTGCCTAGTGGGTATGTCCACGCTTCGCGGTGGGAGGCAGACTATTTTATATAAAAAATCTAAACAAAACGCATACAATGTTGTATTGCTCGCGCTTTGCGGTTGCTTGGTTTTTTATAAAATTTATGTTAAAACATACGTCGTCACAACTAAATATTTATCAACTTTCGCGCAACGTGACGACAATCCCTCCTGAATATGGAAAATCAAAACGCGGATAAAAAGCAATACGCAACCCTGCTAAAATCTCAAAAGTCAAAACACGAATAAAAGAGCCTACGCAATACCAAACAATTAATGTTAAGTTTATTTTGTATATTAAAATTCATTTTCATAAGTTCATAACAATTCATTAAAATGAAAGTCCCTTTAAAATAAAATAAAAATCAAAACGTGGATAAAAACACACTAAGTAACCCTGCTAAATTTTCAATGGTTGAAACATGAATAATAGATACTACGCAACACCAGACGGTTAACATTAATTTTTTTTTAAACTCGTTTTCATACCAATTAGATTTAATCAATTACTCTCTGATTTGACTTAAGTTAGCATTCAACCATAGATTTTGGGGTCACATGAGCAGAAACTTCAACTCCAACGGTGAAGAAATAAAGAAAGAAACATATAAACTAAAAATCAAACCTTCAAATTAAATTAGGAGGAGAGGTATATCGTCTAACACGCGAGGGGTAATATACTAATACGATAAAACTCATGTGAAAGACAAAAAAAAAAAAAAAAAAAGCTTGACCAATAGCAATAACAACTATTCACGATCTACTCAAAATGTATATAGTTAGAAATTTGATATCAACGTTCTCTATCCATTTCAACCTTTTTTTTGGAACTTTGACTTGTTAATGGTTCAAATCTGCCAAGTATGGTTAAATTCTTTTTGTTCTTAAATTTTTAGTACATTTTCAATTATGAATTTCTTGAATTTGTGAATATGTCCTTTTTACTTTTAGTTTTGAATATGTTTTGGATATAAGATCACTTCTGACAGCTAATTTGGATCATTGAAGCTCGGCTCATTGCCGCCTTTATCATCTACCAAGTGTGGTAAGAATTCGTTTTGTTTTGCAATGTCATCTCCAAAGTTTTTGTTAGTTTTTCATTTTTTTTGTCAATTGCCGATTTGAGTTTGAAATTATTTTCTATAAGTCATTTTCAGTTTTCGCAATAATTATTTCGTGGTTATTAAATTTGTTGGTTTTGCTTTCCCATTAATATATTTGGTGTATTGTAGTGCCTACGTCTATACATTGCGTCATTTACTTGCAACAAAAAATGTCAAATCTTATTATTTAGATTTTGTTTGTTGACTTGTTGTTTTGCTGGCTAATAATTATTCGTTATGTTATGTGATTTTTTACTGGTTTTGTTAGATACCTATTGGGTTGCCTTTTAATATAAGGTGTGTAATATATTGAATTTTGTTGAACCATTTGGATATGAGATCATTTTTTATTATTGGCTCCTAGTTGTTGGAATATTAGTTGGACATGTTTTTCATTGTTTCATATAATATGTGATTTTGTAATTCATGTTGTGATTGAATAGAACTTATGTTGTTTGTTTTTTTACTTGATTTTCGGTAGTATTTTATCTGATTCTATGAACGTAATTTGTCTCTCAACGAAATAGTGTCGACCTTAAAAGGTAAACCCTTTATTTCTAAGATTAATGGAATTAGTTTTTAGTGTTGGCTTGAATTAGTACTTGAAGAATTGGTATGCATACTCTTAGTGGTGGACTCAGGATTTTTTCATATGGTGTCAACATTTTCTGGTGTTGTTATATCTACCAACCCGATGTTCCATTTTTTTCCAGTTGGGTCGGATCGGGGCTGATCAGGTCGGATCTGTCATCGGGGCGGTTCGAATGAAAAAATAAAGATATTGTATGTTGCAAAACATAATTGAAATACACTGTCATTTAAAAACATACAACAATATGCCTTATCCGTTTTTTCACTATACTCTAACCACCTTTCATATTGCTTAAACAATATGGGACAAAAACGTCTTAAATAACCAGTAAGCAATCGTTGTGGAAATTCTTGAACGTTTGGTTGACAAGGTCCTCTAAGCAAGTATGCCCTTCTAGTTTCATCTTTTTGATTTGAGTGATAAGATGCAATTGGTTTTCTATCCAAAGGATCCCATGGAAGATCATCTAAATCAATTTTCTCAGGACTACTACTAGAACTAGAAGATATATCCGATGACTTCCTTTTCATAAACCGATTCATAACTATATACTAACATAATTAACTAATTAAATTGCATTCAAGATTCAAGAATATAATCATGTTATAATTAACTAATTAGTGTTGGCTTGATACTCTTATCTTGGATGTTTATTATTTAACATGCATGTTCTATTCTTTTTAGCATCTAATTCAGACGAGCTTTATTTTAATATTCTTCAAGCTTTGTGCAAACCGTTATCTCGAGTATCTCATGATTTTTGTCTAATCTCAAAATTTGAATTTGAGGGTAATTGGTTAGTTTAACGATCATAATTTACACTAAGTTTGGGTATCAACGAGTTTTTTACCCGCCACAACGCGAGTGTGCACAACGACACTAACATGTGACAGGTTATACGCATAAATTAATTGATAGTTTTACTAACATTACATGTAAACATAGCCTACCAAAATAGTGTTATACATGATAGTGATTAATCTCAGTGTGTTGAGGCCGTCGCGTGTGGCTAAACATTAAACAACTGTAAAAGCTAAAACAAGCAAAATGTTTAGACGTTGCAACTCGTCAAAATTGTGAGATTGCGTTACGTTATAAAAAAAACAAAGCGGAAGAAATAATTTCAAGTCAACATCTGCCAAAACATATTATATGTGACCTGAATTATTTTCGAATAAACTTTACTTTGAACTAGACTAATATGATTTTATAATTATGACTAGGGGCGGATTGACTTGAGACCCACTGAGAGAAAAGGCCCCCACTCAACAGCTAGTTCTAAGTTTAATCCATCTGGAAATAACGTCATCTTAATCCATTTGGCTAGTAGCATGCTGAAATTGGGCTAATAATCATTAAACTTGTGTCAGTGATGCACATATTTACTTTCTAGCGTGACATGTTCAATTTGTTTTTCGAACCATAGATCATTGTTTATGTTTTATTTCAACTTATGAACGAACCATGGTCAATCTTTGTTCCAAGTGAATCTTTGTTGCTAAAAATAGGAATTGACAGCTTTAAATAGCTTAATGGTAGGTCAAATAGAGTCATAGTGGGCAAATGATACAATTATATGACTTAAATGGTATCAAGGTCAATTCTAATATCTTAAAATTTAACATTTTTGTATAAACTATCTAAATATATATGACAGCTTGTCATATATTTATCAAACTACCATTTAAGCTACAACAATTGTTTCTATTTTAGAGTTGAGTTTCATGTTAAATTGACTATTTAAGTCAACGGAGATTGCATATATCAGATCGCGATCACAAAGCCACCCCCCCCCCCCCCCCCGGGGCCCCCCGGGGGGGATCTCTGCACAAACGCAGGAAGTACGCTTAACACCGGGTATGCTTTTATGTACACGGAAAAATTGAGTTGATGATTTCAATATTAACATAGGAGATTCTGCTATGTTTTAATACAATTTTGGTCGTACCCGTTTTAATCTAACCAGTTGTGCGTGATCTATTCTAACATAACTAGTTCTGACCCTAGCCATTTTTGTCCTCTACTGACATAAATTTATGGATCCGTCACTGATTAAAACTACCTTAAACTTGGACTTGCAATCAAATAAAGTTAGAGAAACTTGTTTATGAACATGAACGTTTGATTTTAATTACTTATTTTATAAATTTAATGATTTTTGCTACTATGTTACATTATTTCAGTTTAAAGAACTAAGATGTGATGAACCAACCCCAAAATCTCCATGGTTCGAAGCCTTTCATAAGTTGATATGGCTTGCTCACTTTCATCGGACACGTAACACCCACTCTTTTAAAGCAACATCCGATAGTGGTATTAAACTGTTTTGACAACAAACGACTAACTTTAACACATCACTCACAAAAAACAAACAACCCCACCTTCCCACCATATCTAAAAATAATCATTGCATATATAAAGACACTAAAAAAGAATAATTCTTATATTAATTTTCATATTCAAATTGGCATTTTCTTGCCTAATCCTTCAAGAATCATAAAAGTAAATAATACCCAAATCCAATCATCATTTCTAAAGTAACCATTTTTATTATAAGTGGCTAAAGAATATGTTCCCCAAACCAATAACCCACACTCTTCTTCTACATCATCATCTTCATCTTCATCTTCTCTCATCATCCTAAAAATGGCGGTAAGCAACAACATAATAGCCACAATCAACTTCATAGCACTCATATGTTCAATCCCAATCATCTTCACCGGCATCTGGCTCGCCTCAAAACCCGACAACCATTGCATCCGGTCACTACCATGGCCCATTATCTTCATCGGTGTTTTGTTCCTCTTTCTCGCTCTCACCGGGTTCATAGGTGCTCATTGGAATAAACAAGGGTTGTTAGCTTTTTACCTTTTCTGCAACGCTGCGTTAATTGTCACCGGAATAATATTATTGATACTCGCGTATATTGTCACGCACCCGTCCGGTGCATATTCTGTACCAGGTCGGGAGTATGACGAGTACCGGTATATGGGGTACTCGGAATGGCTCAGAGATCATATAACCGATCCTGAAAATTGGGGGAGTATAAAGGCGTGTTTGGCTGCTTCTTCGGTTTGTAAGAAAATGGTTTGGGATTCGTATACTGCACCTCAGTTTTTTGCTTCTCGTATTTCATCTTTGCAGGTAATTAATAATGAATTAATGAGCTAATTCTTATATGATTTGAATTATTGCATAAAGTACGTAGTAAATGACAAATTATATGATTACGTTTTTTGTATATATGTATGTTACTTTTGTGTTACATGAATGTTTTCATATGTGAAACTTTGATATACCTATACGTGAGATTTTTGTATTTGCATTTCACATATGTATATTTAGTCTTCTTAATAAGTGGGTCGTGTTTGCAATTTTGTATTAAACAAGTTAATGATAGTACGTAAGACTGAAGAGTACATAAATTTTATTCATGTATTCCATAACTATAGAAACAAAATTATGTAACATAGCCAGTGTTAATTATATGAGTAAATATCCAGAAAATGATAATATTTATTATTTTCTATATGTCAAAAGTGCATAAAAGGATCGTAAATTATGTCAAACTTACTATTTTCATCATTTGGAGAGTATATTATAACATCATCAAATGTAGTTTTGTTGAACCATCTAGTATAGTAGCTCATGTAGTCATGACTCATGGTATCACTAACATTCGACATTTAGTGGTGTGATTACTTTTTGACGTAAAGTCATTACTTTTTATGTGAATTTCAAATAATTTCGGTGGTAAATGTGATTAAAGCATATTTTTACGGGTTATTGGATTTTATTACTTTAGACTATCATCATTTGACTGACAATACTCTCAACTTTCATATTGTCTCTCAGCACTCCTAACTTTCAGCTTATTTTCCTCTGTCACTCTCGAATTAATTGAAAAGAGCTTATCTTTTAGTGTTGTATCAACTTATTTTTTGGTTTGGAGTGTCTGAGGAAAATAAATTGAAAGTTTGGAGTGTTGGGAGACAATAATGAAGTTATAAGTATTGTCGGTCATATGGTGATAGTTGGGAGTATTATAATACATTAATCTGTTATATTCAATAAAAATGTCCCAACAGGCTATATACATTATGTATAAAAAATCTGTTAATGACTATTTACTGATCATTTATCTTGTTTTCTATTTTACTACATTTTTCAGACGTAATCATTTTGACTTGTTGGGATCAATTTTCTTTAAAATAAACAAGTAAAATTAAACATTTCTGACAAAAACATACTTTTACAGTCGGGATGTTGCAAGCCTCCAACAATATGTGGGTATCAATACGTGAACCCGATAACATGGATCAACCCAACAAACCCGATGGGTGACGTGGACTGCATCTTATGGAACAACGACCCTAATCAGTTGTGTTACAATTGTGACTCGTGTAAAGCAGGCGTGTTGGGAAACCTAAGGAAAGAATGGAAGGAAGCAAACATCATATTGATCATAGCTGTGATCGCGCTCATTTGCCTCTATCTTATCGCGTTTAACGCGTACAAAAACACACACAAAACCGGGTCCAAAAAGTAAATTAACAACGTTCTATGATTTTCACGTTTGGTGCTTTATCTTTTTGTGTTTAGGTGACCCCCTTTTGTCACAATATTCTGAGTGTCATTGTCATACTAAAATGACGTTGTACTTCATGCATTAGAATTTATACATAGAAAAACATCGTTTTCTTGAAGCTAGTGGAGTGCATATATTCTTATTTTGCTTTAATATAGTGAGTTTATTTTGTGCAATTTACTTGACCATACAATACAAGAATATGCTTTTTTACTTTTGTTTTTTGGATTATTCCATTTCTATCATTAAGAAATAAATTAAATTTGTTATAAAATACATTAAAGTTCTATAAAATGTATTCCTAACATTACATTAACATGTAAATCATAATATCGTGTTTATGCGGTTGCCACCTTTCTTGAATGAACAATGTACATCGGATCAGACCGACCAGGATTCGGAGATATATCTACAGCCTGTACAAATATCGTAACGAGTGTCAGGTCAAAGTCAAAATTCAGTATGGTTGACCTTTAAAGTCAAAATTGCAACTATATTACTCACCTGTGGTGGTTCAAATCCTCCAGCATAATGAAAATACGCTCCCACTATCATCACATGATCTGCATCACCCGTTGATGTCCAAATCGATATCGCCTTTGTCCAAAAACAGCGATTCGAAAAGCTTTTCATATGTCAAAATCATATTCCAAGCCGTTTAAAATAAGTATTCATACATAAAAAGTGATTATGCGAAATATGGTTCATGTGGTTTGCAAAAGAAAAATGTTTGATTACTAAGGGTTTAAATTAACAGGTTTGAGTTTTATGCTTTCAGTTCTTTAACGAGTTTGGTATTAATGCCAACTTTTTTGTTAAATTTGGGTGAAATGACCAAGATACCCTTTGACTTTCCATCTTTTGAATTTAATTATTTAAAAGTTAAATGGTACTTTGGTCATTTAGCCATAATTTAACGGAAAATTTAACAAAAGTTAGCCTTAATACCCAAACTAGTTACAAAACTGAAAGCATAAAACTTAAACGTGTTACTTTAAACCATTATTACTTAAACTTGTTACTTTTTACAAACCATATGAACCATAAGTGTAATTAACTTTTGAAGTTAACTATAATCAGAAAATCAAACATAATTATCACCTCATAATAGCCTTGCCACCTGGCTTAAGGACCCGACGCATCTCCTTAAATACTTCAATCGGTTTAGTCAAATAGTCAACGCTAACCTGCAATGCAATACAAATGGGTCAAAGCACTGATCAAGATAATTATGTTAAATTGTTAACCAAAAGAATTAACTAATCACAATACGCACCACGTTAGTGATGACATCAAAAGAATTATCTTCAAACGGAAGCTTAGGGTTTGTGTTTAAGTCTTGCACAACATACTCAGTAAGTACCTACAAAAGTCAACCAAAATTAATGCAACCATGATGAAAAATAATTTTAAAAAATGTGTCACAACGCGTATTACTTTATTCGCCTTGAGTTCCTCTTCATTAAGACCCATACCCGCGATTCGTTCTTGCTTATAACCTGTGGGAAAATGACTCACCCAACTGCTACACATGTCTAGAAGAGCGACACCTGGAGTGTTACTTGGCGGGAAAGTTTCTTTATAATATTTTGTAAGAGCCGCAATTGCTGGATCATCAATGTGTGTTACAAAACGTGGAGATTCGTAGAATAATAAATCTGATGATCTGCAAGAACGCGCTTTTTTTATTAAAGTTCAAAGTGAAATGTAAAGTGTAGCAGAAAGAAGAATAGTTTGATCTGTACAATACTAGAACTCATACGGGTCAAAATTAATTAATAGTATTTAAGACACTAATTATTTGGATATTTAAAAACAAAATTGATTAAAAGAGAGCATGTGGATGGGTTGAAGAGACTGTACTCATCAAATCGTTGGAAGTCTTCATCCTTGAAAGGAAATTGTTCAGGCCAATCAACATTCTCCAGAATCTACAATTATATACATTTGATTTAATAAATATGCATATAACTTACTATTTCTGTTCAAATTTGCTAGTACTTTTGTTGCATTATGAACAGTTGCATGATATATTTAGAAGAAATTCATATCAATTCCGAATTTGGTAGATGTTATCCATGGTTCGGAGAACTTCAGATCGAATCAATTCATTCTGTAAGATTTCATCATTGTAACATAAACCTTAGGTATGAGAAATTCAAATTCGGTCATGAAATTTTCATCAATTACAACAAACCTTATCCAAATTCTAGCTGCATACATGATACATCCTCAAAACCTACGTGAAATTAAGAACCACAAAACCACAATTGACCCGAACATAATTTCTCGGGAAAACTAACCTGTTCAACAGCGCCTTTAGTTCTGGCTGATGCGATGATAGAAGTGGTGCCAGACATACTCATGAATTGAGCCCAAAACGAAACCCCAATTCCGAACACCAGACGTCTCGGAACTCGGTAGCTACTTAGATTCTTACTTCGCTTTACTGTTCTTGCAAATTGAGCACAAGAATCAATGGTGAAACAAGAAATTGAAGCATTGGAATGAACACTGGCTAAAATCGTGAACCTGTTTTGTAAAATGTTCGGAAAACGATTTGCCATTTTTATTGTTTGTGTTATATATAGAAGTATCTGACTTAAATGATGATTCAAACATCAATTTTTAAAAATTTATGTGGGATGGTGAGTTATATAGTGGATTAAATTACTTTACGTGGCCAAACCATATTCACTTGAAAATTGGAATGATACCAAATCGGATAATATAACTTGTTACCTTTTGTTTTAAGAGAAAATTTCACATAAACATAATCGTGTATTGATTTTATTTTAATTAGGTCACTGTTGTATTTTTCGCACAATTTGGTCACTTAACCTTTAAATTGAGCCATAATCATATATTTTTGTGTCAAAATAAATGTTAATTATTTAAAAGATATGATTATGGCTCAATTTAAAGGAAGATATGATTTTTGTGGCCAAACCATATCCACATCATGACTCTACGTCAACATCAAAAAACAAAGGAAGAAATATTTACTAGTCGAAACATGAAAAAAAAATGCTTAAAAACATGTTAAAACCTATAATGTAATAAAATTTGAAACTTAAGTGACCAAACTGAAACACTTTTTAAATTTGAGTGATCTGATTGGAACAAAATTGAAATTTGGTTATGTTTATACAAAGTTACCCCTTTTTTTAATTATCTTGTCCCAAACTAGTCTTTCACAACTAACTGGCAATCGACTTACTTATAAAAAGACACTCAACGCCTGTATATTTACGGGCGCCCGTCTGTAAATATACGGGTGTCGCCTGTAAATTTACGTGCCTCGTCTACAAATTTACGGGCATTAGCCCGTAAATTTACGGGCGGCGCCTACAAATATACAGGCGTCAACGCCTGTATATAAATGGACATTCTGGGAATATGTAGGGTTAAATGGTTTAAGTGAAGATTAAAGAGAAACCATTTTGGGAATTTTCCAAAAAAAATTCAAACATGTTCAAATATTGTTTATAGAAAAAAAATAATAATAAAATTTGGTCCGCTACTTTGTATGCATGTATACATCATCTTCAAGTTCATGGTGTTATTTAACCCTATGAAGTAGTTACAAATACACTTATCACTACTATATGATATCAACTCGCTAAAAGCTTGAATCAGTTGAGCATAAAAAAGCTCGAGCGCGCATAATTTATTTGTCTCACACGTATCACTGCATGATAATTAATGTTTAAACACACAATCTTGAAAGAAAAATAAATGTACGGGTGAGTAACAATCACCCCAAAATGAAATGGATAATTATCCTTAGCTTCCAGCATTTTAACAAGCACTCAAAAATAAGTTTACAAATACATAGTAACTATCCTCCGTGCAAAGTAGAGATAAAAACGACAACATCTTTATTTTCTAATGTTGTATCAAGCTGACCACTTAATTCCCAATCGCAATCATTCACGAGAACAAGTACTCCAGGTCGTCTGCAAACCGTATAACAATTAATTCACAGCATGAACAACAGAATATGTTCAGTTTTTTAATTCGCAACATAACCATATAAAATAATCATGAATCATGTGGAAACTGGAAACTTACACAGTGTCTCCCTTCATGAACATTTCAGGTCTCTCCTTGATTAAATTGGATTTAACCCAAGCAAGCAAGTGCTTCATGGTTAACTAAAAAACAGATAAAAAAAAATAAAATAATTAAAAAACACTTATGCATCTAAAAGGAGAGCTAAATTGGAACTGTTATGATTGACAACTTAAAGATTTGTACCTTGTTTTCTTCAGCAGGTAAGTCAACATTGACATTATGTATCTTCACTGAGTCACAAAGAAGTTCAAGTCCTCCACTAGAGTTAAACAAAACAAAATAATCAACATTTGGGTATTTGAATTTCAACACATTTCTCATGTGCTTAAAGGAACTCAAGTGGTTGTTAGATTGACTTCTATCAGGTCATCTGCAAGACCTGTTGTTTTGGTTTTGTTGCAATTAAAGAGATGAACATCAAGCAATCACTAGCACATACATGTTCCAATCATAGATAAAAGCGGCAAAAGGATCATGTAATTCAGGTTTTAAAACAAGGATCAAATTATTAAAGATTTCTATTTTTCAAATAGCTCGGTCAGATCACAAACATGCACTCAGAGGATAGAATAAACTTTTAATCATAAACAGTTAGACACAGAAGTTGAAATTCAAAAGTTGTTCATGGGCCATTCTACTGCAGATAGTGAAGTTAGGAGCTTGATCATAACATGAAGATACATGAAAAGACTATGAAATTACCCGAATTCAAGAGTTAACTGCATCTTCAATTACCCTGTAAAATCCTGCAAACGAAAAAACCCTAAAAGGGTTCGGAAATTCAACTCAATATCTCAAAATGAAACCTAGGTTATCTGTAAACGGTACATGAATAGCAAAGAGTAAGAAGAAACCAACCACCGTGAAATTGAAATCTGGTGTTCGTTGATGGCCGAATCAGAGGAGAGAGCGTTAAAGTGAAGCTGTGAATTCGGCGGTATAAAAGCAGCTCTAAATGACTAAATGGATCTTCACGTTTAAACCGGGTTTGTTTCGTTTTGGTTTTTTTATCATCTGCAATTGGGTCGACCACATAAGTTCCTTGTTGGTTTGGTTTTTGGCGGTTCGATCATTGGTTTTGATTGTATACGTATGTCGGGCTTGGGTAAAAAAACGTTATGAAGCCATTAGGTCTTCGTATAAGCAATATATTTGACTTTTCTTATAGAGAAAATATTTGTTGTTATCATACCCTCATTTAACCTTATTAATAGCTTTGTTAAAGCATTCACAACGCACCCTTCATCGCTAACCTCATCCTCATTTTTTGCAAAAACAACAAAAAACCACTCTACATCCTATTCCTCATCCTCATCTCCCAACCCTATAATTAATAGAGAAATCAATCTCATCCTTCATATTTGGAGGAACCTACAAATCCCCACTTCATTATTTGTGAGTGAAGGAGAGATAAAAAATTATAAAAAATGAAATAAAAAGTATTATGGTGATAGAGATGAGGGATGAATTTTAAAAATAATCAATTTTTTGTAATAATGATGGATTTTGGTTAAATTATGGGGATGAAGATGAAGGATGGGCTGTGGATGCTCTTATATATGAGAACTAGCATATTGACATGTGTAATACACGGATGTATATTAAAATTAACATTACTATATAATCATATGAAAAATAAATAGATATAAATAATACAATTTCTTTAACATTTATAAAAAAAAATACAATCTACGAGGTTTTTAGAAAGAAACTTTAAAAAAATAAATAATCTATTGACTCGTTACTGTATTTATTATGATTTCGTAAGATTAGGATATTATAAATATTTGAAATCAAATTTTTTAAAAGTAAAGTTTGAAAATAAATTGAATTTTATGTTTAATAAATGTGCACTTATTAAATAGATTCTATTAAAAGTTAAAAGATTATGAAACTTCTTACAATATTGTCAAACAATCAATTGGCACGTGTCATAGGAGGTGTCACGTGCCAGAATGTTACTATTTTATTAGAGAGGATGGATTTACATGGTACATTTGCTTATTTTTGCTTCAATCAGATCAACAACATGGCAATACCTAAGCAATTGAGCTTTCAAATACTTACCAAATACGATGTAGTTTCTCTCAAATGATCCAATGGATTGAGATACAAGACAACTATATGATCTGAGGTAAATGGAAAAAAGAAAGACACGAGGGGACATGAAAGTGTTTATTTAAGACACAATTTGACGCGTGAATATGGTGGAGAAAGACTAAAGCAATTCGGAGATTGAGGGCGTCAGAGAAGGTGGATGGATGAAGAAGATAGGTGAACAAATGGTGATACATTACTTTTGTTAATAATAAATAGGTTTCTAAAAAAGAAAGCGTTACACATCTAATATTAACATAACACTTGTATCATAAAATTTACAAAATTTGACATCTGGAAGAGATATTTTTAAGAAAATGCACCTAACCAAATGACATCTAGTGATCCTGGTGGTGAAAGTGGTATTATTTGGGTTGAAACCTTGCACACGAGTGTATTGGTAATGATTTCATAAGTATATCACTTGTAGAGTTAAAGTGTGTGTTTTAAAATAAAAAGTAAACAAAAAAATTAATTTACTTGACCCTACATTTAACAATATTAATTGACAACACTTATTACATGTATTGCAAAGAGTTACGATTTCGTATACTTGCTGTACGAAGTCTTGAGCCTCATTGCTCGTTTTCAATTTTCGTCCATCTTCTCCTCCGTCTCTTTTTCCCTTGATCTTCGGTTAGGTATTTCATACAGACACATTTTCTTCCTAAATTCCCTCAACACACATCTGATCAGTGATATTCACATACAGGTACGTGATCAAATTGGCATAATCTCACTAGATTTAGTCTAACATTTCCAGATCTTATTAAATTTACGCGTGATCTCGATAAACATCATCAATCGCATTGTCTGTTTAGTTTTAGAATATGCGTTTTCTTTATCATTGTCGATGGATGTGTAAAAACTGAATCTTTAATCGTTACAGTGCAGAATTGTTGAGGAATTCGAGTACCTGTAAACAAACAGGGGTTTTGATTATTTGGGGATCGTGTTAATGGCAACTCCCGGTGGACCTAGACCAGGGAATCCTCCGCCTAATTATAACCCTAATTCGATCGCTAACAATATGCAAAACCTTCAAATCAATCGCCCTAATCAACCCCCAAATTCTGGTACCGGACCTAGAGGTCCAGTTCCTCCATTTGGTCAACAACCGTTCCCTTCATCAGCACCGTTTTCATCTCCATTTTCGGGTCCTGTTCGTTCAGGTCCTCCGCCACCCGGTGCGGTTCCAAGAGGTGCAGTGCCACCACCAACTGGACCACCACAAGGTGCATTGCCGCCTTTCATGGCTCCTAACCGTGCCCCTGGTGGTGGTGGTGGTGGTGGTCCACCTGGTAGTAACCCGCCTGCTCAACTCGCTTCAATACCAATGGGTTCTGGACCGTTGACTTCTTCAGCAACTAGTACCCCTGGTCCTCGACCTGGTTCGTTCGCAGGTCCGCCTGTGCAACCGCATAATGTAGCTGGCGGTCCAGTCAGTAACGGGCCGCCAATGTTTGTACCTGGCGGCATGCAAGGCGGTCCTCAATATCCTCCGGTTGGTGTTAGACCAAGACCATCTGTTGGACCTCCACCTTCTCCGCCAACCATGGGTCCCTTTTCAAGTCAAACAACGCCTTTTTCTGGAAATTTGTCAGACCAACCGCCAAGAGGGCCAACACCGCTAGCACCGCCAAGAGGACCACCAACATTTTCTGTTCAGGGTCAAGGTATGCCTCAACCACAAGCTTCTCCTTTCGGGGTTCAACCATGGCAGCAATCTCAACAGGTAAGTTTATTGTTTAAGATTTTAAAGCTGTCTTGTTTAATTAATGCTACATTTTAACTCTTATGGATTATCATATTGAAAGGTGATGTGTAATGCTTATGTGTGACTCGTTTTCATGTATAAAAATACAAGCCATGATTATGCCTTGTGAAAATATTGAATCTTGGATGCTTTATTTTGTTGACATGACACATTTTTAAGATGGATAATATCATTTGGTTGTTAATAAATGCAATTACTCATAAAGAATTAGAACCATTACCTCCAAATTGTAAGAAATTGCTTGATAAGCATAAGTTGAGAAAATAAACTTAATCTTTTTGTAATTTTGTTAAAAGCTTGATTAAAAAAAGTGGACGATGCCTCATGCTTACACGTCTAATTAAGGGGCATTGACTAATTAATTCCTTTTGATGACGTTTCATGTGTAATGTGAAAATGTCTTGTAATTAGTAGAACACAAATGATGACTCTTTAGGAATTTATGAATTAATATGTTTAATAGGATATTCCATTGAAATACTGTAAATTTCTTTTTGGCAGTTATTTGTATTGATAATATTTTGGATGATATGTTGATATATAATATATGACTAGAAACAAACAAAATTTGAAACACTTGGTGTGAATTCTCTAAATAAATAAGCTGCATGATAGAGTACTAGATATCCATGCGTTAAAGAACATTCACTTTTCACTATGATGCGAATTCTCTTTTTTACCCCTTTCCTATTGAGACTGAATTATGAATTCATAAAACATTTCAGAATGTACCACCACCACCAATCCCTGGTTATGGTCAACCACCAAGAATGCATGGGTTGCAACCACCACTCTTAAATCAACAATCAATGGCTACAATATCACCCAACATGAGTACTAACGGCTCTGCGGTTACCGGACCATCAAAGATTGATCCAAGCCAAATTCCCCGACCCGTTCCCAATCCCTCAGTGCTTCTTCATGAAACTCGCCAGGGAAACCAAGCCAATCCTCCACCGGTATTTCATATTTTATTCAATCCATTAACATTCGTTAATTATTTAATTACTTTCATTGATGATTCTTGACTTTTTGTCTTGTTTTGAAGCCTGCTACAAGTGAATTCATTGTTAAAGATACTGGAAATTGCAGTCCACGGTACATGAGGTGCACCATCAACCAGGTGATTTGTTTTTCTACTTTCTGTTTGAATATGTTGGTTGTTTAGTTTAATGTATGACTGTTGTGTTGTTTCAGATTGCTTGCACTTCAGATCTTTTGACAACTTCTGGTATGCAGTTGGCTTTGTTGGTCCAGCCTTTGGGCCTACCTCATCCATCTGAGGAGCCCATCCAAGTAATGCATTAATTTTTTTTATTTATTATTGTTTTTTTTATAATCTATTTTTCATAAGTTAAACTCATCTAATTTGAAGATGCTACTTAGTGTTGTGAAAATCGCTTTGCGCTAGTCAGGCAGTGGGATACCGACTGGTAAATAGTCATGATTAATCGGATTGACCGACTTTGACCAATTTTGTATGTAATTTTTTAAACTTATATATATTCATATAATACACACATTTTTGACCGATTTTGTTACCGTTTTTTATCGATTTTGACCATTTTTTGATCGTTTTTGACCAAATTTTTTTTTTACCATTTTTTGATTGATTTTGACCAATTCTGACCTATTTTGATCAATTTTTGTAGTAAATAATCAGGATTAATCGGATTGACCAAATTTGACCAATTTTGTATGTAATTTTATAAACTTAGATATATTCATATAATTTTTGACCGATTTTGACCAATTTTACCATATTGTGATCGATTTTGACCAATTCGGACCAGTTTTGATCAATTTTTGATCGATTTTGACCAATTTGATCACTTACCAATTTTATGGTCGATTAGGTGTAATCGCAACGGTGGACCACTGATCATTGATTAATCCCGATTTTTACAACACTGATGCTACTTAAGGGTTATATTATTTTTCTCATGTTATAATATTTTTCAAATCCTAAATGTTAATATTTCCAGATAGTGGATTTTGGGGAAGGTGGTCCTGTTCGTTGTTCTCGTTGCAAAGGCTACATTAATCCGTTCATGAAGTTTGTTGACCAAGGAAGGCGATTCATCTGCAACTTCTGTGGTGAGTATTAATATTCTTGTTGACCAACCATTGACCATGATTTAATCAAGAAGTTGATACTGGTTTTTTTTGCAGGTTTCACAGATGAAACTCCCCGTGATTATCTATGTAATTTAGGTCCAGATGGCAGAAGGAGAGATGCTGATGAAAGACCTGAACTTTGTAGAGGCACAGTTGAATTTGTCGCCACAAGGGAATTTATGGTCCGGATTTTTAATTATTTATAAATTATATATATATATATATGTGTGTGTGTGTGTGTGTGTTTGTGTGTAGGTTTAACAATAACCATCTTTCTTGTATATTTCCAGGTGCGTGATCCGATGCCAGCGGTATTTTTCTTTCTCATTGATGTATCAATGAATGCGGTACAAACTGGCGCGACAGCTGGAGCTTGCAGTGCTATTAGTCGAGTTATTTCAGATCTTCCTGTAAGTTTGTGTTATTATAAAAATTAGTAACATTATTTTATTATAATCTTATTTCATATATTTGATTTGCAATATCCTAATTGGTTCAGGAGGGTCCTCGGACGATGGTGGGAATTGCAACATTTGACTCAACCATACATTTTTACAATCTGAAACGGGCGTTGCAACAGGTTCATTGTTTTCAACAAATTGCAAGAAATATAAAATATAAAATAAAAATTATAACATGTTTAATTAATTGTAGAATTTTTTTCGATCTTGGTATTACAGCCATTGATGCTCATAGTTCCTGATGTACAAGATGTTTACACTCCGCTTCAAACTGATGTTATCGTTCAGCTTTCTGAGGTTTGTTATGTAAAATCTTTACGATGTTTTTTTCCTACTTGATTAAGATATTTGAATCTGTTTTGTATAATTTTTAAAAAATATTTGGAATAAATATCAAGTCTAACTAATATTGTTTGAGGTTACAGTGTCGTCAGCATCTAGATCTACTTCTGGAAAGCATCCCAACTATGTTTCAGAATAATAAAACAGCTGATTCAGCTTTCGGTGCTGGGATAAAGGTACTAAATTTTCTCTATTATTGACAATATTGCCCCTGAAAAAAAAACACATTTATGTTGACTTCCATGTCATTCAGGCTGCTTTTTTGGCAATGAAAAGCACTGGAGGCAAACTTTTGGTATTCCAATCTGGTAACCTCATGAATTTTTAACTAAATATTTTTTATTCGGTGAGTATTCTGTTTTATTAACTGTTTAATATTTCAGTTTTGCCTTCTGTTGGTATCGCGGCTCTTTCTGCTAGAGAAGCTGAAGGAAGATCTAACATATCTGCAGGAGAAAAGGTATATAAATAATTAAATATGTTCAAAATATAAATGCCTGCTTGTGTTAATTTGTCAAGTTTAATTTTAATTCTCAAGGTGATCTATTAATTTTTATATTTATATTTTAGGAACCTCATAAACTTCTCCAACCAGTAGACAATACTTTAAAGACAATGGCTATTGAATTTGCAGAGTACCAGGTGAAGCTTCCCTTACCTGCTTCTTTTTTTTTAGAACCTTTTTTTTTAATATTTATTTGTTGTATTAATTTTTTATATTTATTTTCATCTATTTTAGGTTTCTGTCGATGTATTTCTAACTACCCAAAGTTATGTTGATATTGCTTCGATCTCCGTCATCCCAAGGACGACTGGAGGACAGGTATTCATTATTATTTTATAAAATGTCATCCGTTCATCGTGTTAACAATTAAATTATGATTTTGCATGTTACTATTATTCATGATTAACTTTTTTTATAGGTGTATTATTATCACCCTTTTTCTGCTCTTTCTGATCCTGCAAAACTTTACAATGATCTTCGATGGAATGTCACAAGGCCTCAAGGGTTTGAAGCAGTTATGCGTGTTAGATGCAGCCAGGTCAGCTCTCACTTTCTCAATAATTTCCAGTTTTTCATTTATTTTTATTTATATTAATGACTAAAATTGATAAATTCTTTTTCCATTATTTTCAGGGTCTTCAAGTTCAAGAATATTCTGGAAACTTCTGTAAGCGCATTCCAACAGACGTAGACCTACCCGCTGTTCGTTTCTTCCCCACAGAGTTTTACTTACGAAATCATTATTAATTTTATTAAACCATATTTCTTTTTTCTTTTTTTAGATTGATTGTGACAAATCAATCATGGTAACTTTAAAACATGACGACAAATTGCAAGACGGTACAGAATGCTCTTTTCAGGTATGTAATTATTATTTAATAACTTACCGAACTTTATATTCACAAAAATTAAATCTTTTAATAGTATTTAAAATGTTTATTTTTGTTTAGTGTGCACTTCTTTATACTACTGTATACGGACAACGAAGAATACGCGTATCTACCTTATCCTTACCATGCACAACTACTCTAAGTAATCTTTTCCGTTCTGCTGACTTGGATACACAATTTTCATGCTTTTTAAAACAAGGTAATTATTAAACACTTGTCTGTTAATCTTAATCATAATTAATATTTATTAATTATATTATTTTCTACAGCTGCAAATGAAATTCTTACAAGCCCGTTAGTACACGTAAGAGAGCAATTAACAAATCTTTGCATCAGCATTCTTCACTCGTATCGCAAATTTTGTGCTACCGTTTCATCATCAGGACAACTTATCCTTCCAGAAGCACTTAAACTGTTGCCGTTGTACACTCTTGGTATGTTTTAGTTAATGATTAATCTCGCAAATTTGGTTATTGTTTATCCGTATTTTGTGTTGGTTGATAATAATTAATTAATAAATCTTGTTTTTTGGTCTAATTTAGCTTTAATTAAAAGTACTGGATTGAGAAGCGATGCTCGGATAGATGATCGGTCGTTTTGGATCAATTATGTTTTCCCTCTATCTGTCCAGCTGGCAATTCCACTTGTGTACCCCAGGATGATAAGTATTCATGACCTTGATTTAAAGGTAATTATATTATTTTTCTTTTAATTTCTTTGTATGATGACTGACAAATTTTTAATTTTTTTTTTTTTGAGGTTACAGGAAACAGAGGGATCTGTTATACCAGCTGTTATTCCTCTATCAAGTGAACAAATTAATGAAAATGGAATTTATCTTCTTGAAAATGGTGAAGATTGCTTAATTTATATTGGGAGCACTGCAGATCCTGATACAGTTAAAAAACTATTTAACATTTCTTCTGTTAATGAGATTTTTAGTCAGGTAAAAAGCTTGTTTACTTATAAAAGTTTCAGTTTTGGTTGTGTGTTTATTTTAAATAGGTGAAACTGTAAAAATACTTAAAAGAGAAAATTCGGACTACTTTTTAATCAATAACTATAATTAGAAAAAAATTTATATATTTTTTATGATGATCGAAAGTGTTGATGTCAGCAGTCAACCCGACCCTGCGTTTTTTATTTGTGCTCGAAAATTATATATTGATAGATATAGTAAAATTTCACTTGAAAAGAAATTGCCAAATTGGTTTGTCATCCAAAGTAAAGCACATTTTTGAATAATGTAATGGTTTATATACAAGATATTAAATAGGTATTGCTAACTTTATTTTTTTTATTCAGTTTGTGTTGCAACAATATGACAATCCTTTATCAAAGAAGCTAAATGAGGTCATAAATGAGATCAGGAGCCAAAGATGCAATTATCTTCGGTAAGTTTTATGTTTGTTGCATATCTTTATTAATTGATATATATGTTATGTGGGATGTACAACAACACATTTATGTTCTGGACATTTTTTTTACTTCTTGCAGCTTAAAATTATGCAAGAAAGGAGACCCGGCAGGTAACATAACTATCATAAACCTATATTTTTCTTATCTTTTTTTTCTGCAAAAAATCACATTTTTATAATTTGTTTAAAGTTTTTCATATTTGCAAGAATAATGCGTAGTTTTTTACACTTTACTACAAAAGTCAAACATGAGATTTTGAGAAAGTCAACCACTCATTTTCTTATTCTTTTTCTGCAAAATCACATTTTTATAATTTGTTTAATGTTTCTATTGTTTGCAAGAATAATGTTTAGGTTTTATACTTTACTCCTAAAGTCAAACATGAGATCTTGAGAAAGTCAACCACTCATTTTCTTATCTTTATTTTTTTTCCTGCAAAATCACATTTTTATAATTTGCTAAGTTTCTCTTGTTTGCAAGAATAATGTTTACTTTTACACACTTTACTACAAAAGTCAAACATGAGATTTTGAGAAAGTCAACCACTCGTTTTCTTTTTATGGTCTTGTTTCAGGGGCTCTGTTTTTCTCGTACATGGTGGAAGACAAGTCTCCAAGTGGGACCTCATATGTCGAGTTTTTAGTTCTTGTTCATCGACAAATTCAAAGCAAAATGGCGTGATATTAATTAAGGCCCGATTTTAATTTACAAGTTATGATAGTATTTTTGTTAAAACTTAGTTGAGCAGAGTTTTAAAATCATAGGCCTTTTTGGTAATTTGGTTGTTTTTTTAGGGGTCGAATAATTAGTTTGGTTTAATTCATACCTTTTTTTTTTCTGTTAAAAGTGATTCGCCTATTATGTATAAGTTACAATTTTCCATCTTTAAACATAAAATAAACTTCATACAATTATATCAATGCAAATTCTTGTACTCGTCATTCTATTACACTTTCGATTCTTATTGAGTTGCATAAACAATAATCTTGTTTTTAAGATAAGTATACTATTAGTTTTTTATTAAGCTTTTGTTGACTCGATTAAAAACTTAAAGCCAGTAAAAGCTAGATTCATACATGATACTCCTAACTAGAGGTGCTCATTTCGGATTTTTTTGGAACCGGTTTTGGTCAACAAACGTCAAAACCAGGTAGAGAGTAACAAGTTCCGGTTCCGGTACCTAACCGGCTTTTTGGTCGGTTTTGACCAGTTTTGGTCGGTTTTTGGTGGAACCAGTTTCTGTTATTTATAGAACCTAGAACCGGTGTGGAACCGTTGGTTCAGGTAGTTTCAGATTGGAACCGCCAGTTCTGGTCCCAAAACCGGTTTTTTTGAACTCCTCTACTCCTAACAGAGGGATTTAGGGTACTCA